>JAHIAM010003632.1:0-101571 GCA_021605205.1 Aegilops longissima | reverse complement strand
ACATAAACGCAGCCCGGGTTCGTTAATCATGGAAATTGCTCAGGACCCAATCAGTGAGTAATAGTCCAAGAACGGGCCAAAATCGCCAAAACTACAATTGTTGATGACCGAACAAAACGCAGCCTGTGGTTCGTTAATCGTGGAAATCACCTAGACCCCAAAACAGTGAGTAATAGTCCATGAACGGGCCAGAATCGCCAAAACTACAAGTGTTGATGACCGACACGTAAACGCAGCCTGTGGTTCGTTAATCGTGGAAATCACCGACCCCAAAACAATGAGTAATAGTCCATGAACGGGCCATAATCGCCAAAACAACAAGTGTTGATGACCGACAGGTGAACGCAGCCCAGGGTTCGTTAATCGTGGAAATCACTCTGTGACCCCAAAACAGTGAGTAATAGTCCATGAAATGGGCCAGAATCAGCCAAAACTACAAGTGTTGATGACCGACACGTAAACGCAGCCCAGGGTTCGTTAATCGTGGAAATCACTCTGTGACCCCAAAACAGTGAGTAATAGTCCATGAAACGGGCTAGAATCAGCCAAAACTACAAGTGTTGATGACCGACACGTAAACCCAGCCCAGTGGTTCGTTAATCGTGGAAATCACCGGACCCCAAAACAGTGAGTAATAGTCCATGAACGGGCAAAATCGCCAAAACTACAAGTGTTGATGACCGACACGTAAACGCAGCCCGTGGTTCATTAATCGTGGAAATCACCGGGACCCCAAATCAGTGAGTAATAGTCCAAGAACGGGCCGAAATCGCCAAAACTACAATTGTTGATGACCGACACGTAAACGCAGCCCAGGGTTCGTTAATCGCGGAAATCACACCGGGACCCCAAAACGGTGAGTAATAGTCCATGAAACGGGCCAGAATCGGCCAAAACTACAAGTGTTGATGACCGACACGTAAACGCAGCCTGTGGTTCGTTAATCGTGGAAATCACCGACCCCAAAACAGTGAGTAATAGTCCATGAATGGGCCGAAATCGCCAAAACTACAAGTGTTGATGACCGACACGTAAACGCAGCCTGTGGTTCGTTAATCGTGGAAATCACCGGGACCCCAAAACAGTGAGTAATAGTCCATGAAATGGGCTAGAATCGGCCAAAACTACAAGTGTTGATGACCGACACGTAAACGCAACCCAGGGTTCGTTAATCGTGGAAATCACCGGGACCCCAAAACAGTGATTAATAGTCCATGAACGGGCCGAATCGCCAAATCTACAAGTGTTGATGACCGACACGTAAGCGCACCTTGGGGTTCAACAACTATGGAAATCGCTTCGGGACCCCAAAACGGTGAGTAATAGTCCACGAAACGGGCTAGAATCGGCCAAAACAGCGAGTGTTGGTGACCGACACGTAAACGAACCCCAGGGTTCGTTAATCGTCGAAATCACACTGGGACCCCAAAACGGTGAGTAATAGTCCATGAAAGAGCCCATAATCAGAAAAACTTAGAATTATTGATGAACGACACATAAACGCAGCCCGGGGTTCGACAATCATGGAAATCGCTCAGGGACCCCAGATCAGTGAGTAATAGTCCAAGAAACGGGCCAGAATCGGCCAAAACTACAATTGTTGATGACCGACACGTAAACACAGCCTAGGGTTCGTTAATCGTTGAAATCACTCTAGGACCCCAAAACAGTGAGTAATAGTCCATGAAACGGGCTAGAATCGGCCAAAACTACAAGTGTAGATGAGCGACACGAACGCAGCCTGTGGTTCGTTAATCGTGGAAATCACACCGGGACCCCAAAACAGTGAGTAATAGTCCTTGAAACGGGCCAGAATCGGCCAAAACTACAAGTGTTGATGACCGACACGTAAACGCAGCCCAGGGTTCGTTAATCGTGGAAATCACACCGGGACCCCAAAATGGTGAGTAATAGTCCATGAAACGGGCAAAAATCGGCCAAAACTACAAGTGTTGATGACCGACACGTAAACGCACCCCAGGGTTCGTTAATCGTGGAAATCACACCGGGACCCCAAAACGGTGAGTAATAGTCCTTGAAACGGGCCAGAATCGGCCAAAACTACAAGTGTTGATGACCGACACGTAAACGCAGCCCAGGGTTCGTTAATCGTGGAAATCATTCTGGGACCCCAAAACAGTGATTAATAGTCCATGAAACGGGCCAGAATCGGCCAAATCTGCGAGTGTTGATGACCGACACGTAAGCGCACCTTGGGGTTCAACAACTATGGAAATCGCTTCGGGACCCCAAAACGGTGAGTAATAGTCCACGAAACGGGCTAGAATCGGCCAAAACAGCGAGTGTTGGTGACCGACACGTAAACGAACCCCAGGGTTCGTTAATCATCGAAATCACACTGGGACCCCAAAACGGTGAGTAATAGTCCATGAAAGAGCCCATAATCGGACAAACTTAGGATTATTGATGAACGACACATAAACGCAGCCCGGGGTTCGACAATCATGGAAATCGCTCAGGGACCCCAGATCAGTGAGTAATAGTCCAAGAAACGGGCCAGAATCGGCCAAAACTACAATTGTTGATGACCGACACGTAAACACAGCGTAGGGTTCGTTAATCGTTGAAATCACTCTGGGACCCCAAAACAGTGAGTAATAGTCCATGAAACAGGCCAGAATCGGCCAAAACAACAAGTGTTGATGACCGACAGGTGAACGCAGCCCAGGGTTCGTTAATCGTGGAAATCACTCTGTGACCCCAAAACAGTGAGTAATAGTCCATGAAATGGGCCAGAATCAGCCAAAACTACAAGTGTTGATGACCGACACGTAAACGCAGCCCAGGGTTCGTTAATCGTGGAAATCACCGGGACCCCAAAACAGTGAGTAATAGTCCATGAACGGCCAGAATCGCCAAAACTACAAGTGTTGATGACCGACACGTAAACGCAACCTGTGGTTCGTTAATCGTGGAAATCACCGGGACCCCAAAACAGTGATTAATAGTCCATGAACGGGCCGAATCGCCAAAACTACAAGTGTTGATGACCGACACGTAAACGCAGCCTGTGGTTCGTTAATCGTGGAAATCACCCTGGGACCCCAAAACGGTGTGTAATAGTCCACGAAACGGGCTAGAATCGGCCAAAACTACAATTGTTGATGACCGACACGTAAACGCAGCCCAGGGTTCGTTAATCGTGGAAATCACTCTAAGACCCCAAAATGGTGAGTAATAGTCCATTAAAGAGCCCAGAATCGGACAAACTTAGGATTATTGATGAACGACACATAAACGCAGCCCGGGGTTCGACAATCATGGAAATTGCTCAGGGACTCCAGATCAGTGTGTAATAGTCCAAGAAACGGGCCAAAATCGGCCAAAACTACAATTGTTGATGACCGAAACAAAAACGCAGCCCAGGGTTCGTTAATCGTGGAAATCACTCTAGGACCCCAAAACAGTGAGTAATAGTCCATGAAACGGGCCAGAATCGGCCAAAACTACAAGTGTTGATGACCGACACGTAAACGCAGCCTGTGGTTCGTTAATCGTGGAAATCACCGGGACCCCAAAACAATGAGTAATAGTCCATGAACGGGCCATAATCGCCAAAACTACAAGTGTTGATGACCGACACATAAACGCAGCCCAGGGTTCGTTAATCGTGGAAATCACCGACCCCAAAACAGTGAGTAATAGTCCATGAAATGGGCCAGAATCGCCAAAACTACAAGTGTTGATGAGCGACACGTAAACGCCGCCCAGGTTCGTTAATCGGAAATCACCGGGACCCCAAAACAGTGAGTAATAGTCCATGAACGGGCCAGAATCGCCAAAACTACAAGTGTTGATGACCGACGTAAACCCAGCCAGGTTCGTTAATCGTGGAAATCACCGGCCCCAAAACAGTGAGTAATAGTCCATGAACGGGCAAAATCGCCAAAACTACAAGTGTTGATGACCGACACGTAAACGCAGCCTGTGGTTCATTAATCGTGGAAATCACCGGGACCCCAAAACAGTGAGTAATAGTCCATGAACGGGCCAGAATCGCCAAAACTACAAATGTTGATGACCACAGTAAACGCAGCCTCAGGTTCGTTATCGTGGAAATCACCGGGACCCCAAAACCGTGAGTAATAGTCCATGAACGGGCCAGAATCGCCAAAACTACAAGTGTTGATGACCGACTGTAAACGCAGCCTGTGGTTCGTTAATCGTGGAATCCACCGACCCCAAAACAGTGAGTAATAGTCCATGAACGGGCCAAAATCGCCAAAACAACAAGTGTTGATGATCGACACGTAAACGCACCCTGTGGTTCGTTAATCGTGGAAATCACACCGACCCCAACACTAGTAGAAAAAGGGCCTATAGTCCCAAGCAGGAGGGTTTTAGTCCCGCTGATGAACCGACTAAAGGGTCGGTAGTAATGCTCGCCTTTAGTCCCGGCTCAATCCAGAATCGGGACAGATGGGCCTCCACGTGGCCTGTCCACGAGCCAGTAGAGGGTTTGGTCCCGCTGGTGGCACCAACCGGGACCAATAGGCATCCACGCACAAGATTTCTATGGCTGGGGTTTTTGTTTTTTTAAAAGGGGGGGTTGGGGGTTTTGGGGGTTAATTTAGGTGTTTCATATATTGTGCTATAGCTAGCTAATTAATAGAGAGAAGTGTCCTCTTTGTCCGTGTTTGTTCGACGACACACGCATTATGCATACAAGATAGAGAGGACTAGCTAGACACGCTTAGCTAGCTAGTAAGCAAACAAGATCTTCATGAACTTATATGCATACAGAGAGAAGTGATATCGACCACCTCTCCTTCTCCGAGAGATTGGTCGAACAACAAGTTCTCGTATATCTATCCGACACTACGGGCTACATATATACAATAATTGTCTTTTACAAATATATAATCTCCTAACATACGGATGCGTGGTCCACATAGTATTCTCCGTCCTCAGCGATAACGTGGTCAAGAAAGAATGCCGCCAATTTCTTTGAATTGTTCGCAGCGATCTGGTGCTAGGAGTTCATCCCGCATCCAAACATCTAATTTTAAGAAGGGGTCAATATATATATATATATATATATATATATATATATATATATATATATATATATGAATGAATGAAACTCAACACAAATGATGGTAATAAAATAAAATTGTGAATATTGTTATTTACGCACTTCATATTGTTTGTCGGAGTAGCCTCACCACGGGTCGTGTGGCGGATGGACTCGCAAATGTAGTATCCACGTAAATCATTCCCTTGTTCCTGCCACAACCACTTTACAAGAAATAGAGGTCAATCAAACTGATAATTAGCAAGCATGCTAAATGGTATTGATGAAACTAGCGCTGAATCACTAGGAGATGCGGAATATGCTACTATATAGTACTTACTGGTGTCTAAATTGCAGCTTCTTCAGAGTCGAGCTTTTTGGTGAATTTTCCAAGCCCTGCCATACAAAGAAAACAATTACTTGATATCGAAATGAACAAAGTTGTTGATATGGTGGATAATGATCGATTTAACTTACTTTCGAGCATTTCACCATGTCCGATACTCCTTGGGATCTTTTCGCTGAGTCTAAGACAATTACTACCCCTTCTTGTCGGAGTAATGGGCCACGGTAGGCAAACCCGAGCCCCTGACCTTTTGAAACATCGTGCAGGCTGCGCCTCAAAGCCTCAAGACGAAGAGCTACTTTCGAGAGTCGGCGCGGAGTCACTGATCGCTTCTCGCCGAAGTCTCGTGAGGCGGTTTGAGGAAGCCGACTCCCAACTGGTGATCTCCAGTGAAGCCGGCTATGGGGAGTCGGCCCGCGACTCCAACCACCTTCGACCCACGCAACTTCAGACGGGATGGGGTGTGGCCGCCGCATGGCCCATCCCTGCCCCGCTCACAAAGGGCGGGCATGGCCATAGTACGCCGTACTGACGGAGATCTCCGTTCGGCGCGGCACTGTAGCCACGCCGGCCCTGACGTCAGCCCCATGAGCAGACCCCTGTGCCCACGACGGCCTGTCTGTACGACCGAAGACGGCGGGGCCCGCCTATCGGCGGAGGTACTGAAGACGGCGAGAGCGCCACAAGACGGCCGAGACCAGAGGCAGCCCCAGGGAGTCGGCCGACCTCTCCCACGAGACCCGCGCGCCATTAACCAGGCAAGACAGGGGATGGCAACAGTGATCGCCGTCAGGCGGCGGCACTGTCGCCATGACCCCACGCACCAAACCAGCGCCATCGGCACGGCTACAGAATCCGCAGCCGGCAAGACCCGCTAGCGGCGGACGAGGCCTGTCGCCTCGCAGGGCTCACATGGGTCCGCTAGTCACGGCCCCAGAATCGGCGAAGAAGACGGCGACCTAAGAGACAGACGGCCGGGACCCGCGCCAGCCGATTACATTGTACCTCGGGGTAGGCCTATATAAACCCCTCGGGGCACCCATGCAAGAGGTTGGACCCTAATAGTTTTAGACACAGACAGAGGGAAGAGAAGAGCCAGCCGTGCCCTTCTCCTTCCTCACATCGAACAGCTCAAGGAGCAACCCTGTACCCACTTCGATATAGTGATCATGTGGAGACCTCGCAGAGCAGCAGTAGGGGTGTTATGTCCACGGAGAGCCCCGGCTGGGTAAGATTCGCCGCGCGCATGCCTTCGCCATCCCGCTTCTGCCACCGTGACGTTCTACTCGCACCTCCATGATAAGCCATCCTTGGCATATGTCGCACCCAACCCCGACATTTGGCGCCCACCGTAAGCAAGGTGCACCGCCGTCCGGAGACCTTCTATGGACGGAACCTTTTTCTCCTCGGCGAAGCGAGCCAGCCCAACACGCCAAACGGAGTTCGCCGACGCGCTGCATGGCGCTGAGATCGCCGCGCTGCCAGCTGCATCGCCAACTTGTCGGTGAGGTCCGCCCGACGAGCTCTGCATCCGACGCAGGCACGGGCGGCCCCGAGAGCCTCCTTGCGGGCCTCCTCGAACAACTCCACGCCGCCGGCGAAGCTCGCCACGACTTGACTCAGAGGCTCCACCGACCCGATGCGTGGTCGACCGACGCCGCTGCCGCCGACGCGTTTCCTCAACGACGCCACGGAGGTGCTCGCTATCGCCACGGCGAGCACCCCGACGAAGGAGTTCACGACCTCGACGCGTTTCACAAGACCTAATCGCACCTATTCCAGGAGACGCTGACACCGAGACGCTGGAGGCGTGCCGCCTTCAGCTCGCCGGCGCCAAAAGCTGACGAGCATGAGACGCTTGTCGAAGCCTACCAGCGAGAGGGATTGCGCTGTGGGCGCTCGCTGCTCCAATCGGGCTTAGCCGCTAGGGCGCAGTCCGCAGCGCAGCGCGGGCTATCGCCAACCTATTCGGGCCAACCGCCAGATATGCCACGCCGCAGAGATATCCGCGCGCCAGCGGCGGCGGACGAGCTGGATAACTTCGAAGGCGATGAACGCCGCCTCATGACAGAGCGAGTCCAGCAGCTCCTCGACACGGCTGCTGCGCAAAACGAGGCTGGCTGCCGCACGGAGGCGCCGCAACGATAGAACGACGGCCCGCCACCCCGCCGAGACCAAGGCGCGACGTCTCGGACGCGGACTAGCGGTGTCTGCGGAAGAAAGGACAAGGAGCCAGCTATCAGCCACAATCGGACTCACGTCACCATCGAGCGCGACCAAGACGGCCGCCCCAGAGCAGTGGAGCAGCGGGACGACTACCTGCCTCCCCCTCCACGTAGAGAAAGGCGAGTCTCCCCGCCACCCATCGAGCATCCGACTCTCGGCGAACGCCTCGGCCGCCGAGAGGGAGTCGGAGAAAACGACGCCCGCCACCGGATCAACCGACTTCACCGACCTCGGCGCTGAAGAAGAGGACGCTGGGTCCGCTGCAGCTTCGACCTCAGATCCGAGACGAGCCTTTCCCAAAGGGTTCACGCCCCGAGACACACCTGGCACACCGCTCGGTTAAGCCGGAAGATCGCTGGTTGACTACCCACGGCCGCCAAGATAGCTTAACGGCAATAAGCGTGTTGTTGTGGAAATACGCTCCGCCATGCCCGTGGCACGGCCCGGACGTGGTTGAACAGCTCAAGCCCCGCAGCATCAACAGCTGGGTCGATTTCACGTAAGCTTATCCGCAACTTCACGAGCACGCATAAGCGACCTCCCAAGCCTCGCCAGCTTTCCTCAGGCGTAGGGCCCTAACGAGTCGACGCTACGACTACCTCACGACCGGGCGAAGCTCAAACTCCTGCGAGGGCGCACGAGGTGCAAGCTATCGAGTACTTCACCGCCGGTGCAGAGAAGGCACCTCCTCAAGCACAAGCCCTTTGCGACGAGCCGAGACCTCGACGAGCTGCTGGTCATAGCAGCATAAGCACGCCACGGCTGACTCTCAATGAAGACGGAGATTGAAGTCAGCGCGACGGCAAGGTGGCCCTCAAGCTCCCGTAACTCCGGCCGAGGCACCAGTCGGCGACAGCAGCAGAACGACCACAAGCGCAAGGCCCCGCAGCCGTCTTCCCACAGCCGGCAGGTTGCGACGGTCGAAGACCAGCAGCTAGAAGGACAGCCTCTGACCAAGCGGCAGAAAGACGGCAAGTCCAACTGGTTGCCGCTTTCCCACGAAAGCAGACTTTGATGGCCAACGAAGTTCCACAGCGCACGGGTTGCCGAACCACATCACCCGGAGTGTCACCGCTCACCAGGATCGCTAAGGAGACGGCCTCCAGCCTCCGCAGTTCATGGGCCGCCTTCCACCGCCGCCTCAACAGCCGGCTGTCAGCCACCGGCGCCATACAAGACGAAAGTACCGTAAGAGCATGGAGCCTACGAGTGTTCACCAAAGGGCCGACGACCGACGCAGCAAAGCGGATGCAGCAGCAGGAAGTGAATGCAGTAGCATCAGACGCTCCAGAGTTCATGCACTGGTCCGAGAAGCCTATCAGTTGGAGCAGAGCTGATCACCCCGAGATAATGCCGAATCCAAGCTCCTACGCCCTGGTCTTGGGAGCCACCCTTGCCACGGATAAGCGGGCTGCTCGCTTCTCGCGAGTCCTGATAGACGGAGGTAGCAGCATCAACATCCTGTACAAGGACACGATGGAGAAGTTAGGGATCAAGCAGAGACAGCTCCAGAGCAGCCGGACGGTGTTCCACGGCATTGTACCTGGCCTTCCTGCTCATCGATTGGCAAGATCCAGATAAATGTCCTCTTTGGGGACAAGGATCATTTCGCCGAGAGCCAATTTGGTTCAAGTGGTGGACCTCAAAGTCCAGACAACGCCTCGCTTGGCCGACCTGCTTTGGCCAAGTTCATGGCGGTCCCCACTACGCCTACCTCAAGATGAAGATGCCGAGCACCAAGGATATCGACCGTAGCCGGGCGATTACAGAAAGTCGTCGCTTATGCTGCCGAGAGCAGCCGGCCAGCCGAAGTCCCCGGTGGTCGCAGCCAAGAAACGGCTTCTCGATCGGGTCGTGGCGATGGCCGCAAGCAGCTCGAAGCTGTCATCCCACCCCAAGGAGTCGGAAGTCGAGGGTTCGCTCTGCCGCCAAGGAAACAAAGAAGATACCTTGGACCCAGAGCATCCAGAGAGGTATGCTGTCATAGGTGCAAACCTTGACAGCAAATAGGAAGGCGAGCTCGCCGATTTCTCCGTGAGAATCGGACATTTTCGCATGGTCTCCAAGGACATGCCGGTGTACCGACGAATTCGCCGAGCACAAGTTACATGTCCGACCTGATGAAGCCCGCCAGCAGCCCTTGCGCCTACCGTCAAGAGAAGAGAGGAGTTGTTGGAGAAGAGATAGCCCGCTCTTGGCAGCCGGTTTCATCATGGAAGTGTTCTTTCCAAAATGGTTAGCAAACCCGTCCTGGTGTCAAGAAGAACAAGCAAGGGCGGATGTGTATTGATTACACAAGCCTCAACAAAGCCTCGTCCCAAGGACCCGCTCGCTTGCCGAGGATTGATCAAGTGATACACTCCACGGCCGGATGCGAGCTGTTGAGCTTTAGATGCATATTCAGCATATCACCGATCAAGCTGAACCCGCCGATAGATCAAGACCGCCTTCATCACACCATTCGAGCCTTCGCTACCCGACCATCACGCTCGCTTGAGAAACGCCGGCGCCACCTTTCAGCGCTGTATGCGTAAGTGGCTCTCAAGCAGCTCGGCAGAACGCCCACGCCTACATGGATGGTGTGGTGGTGAAGATGGAGAAGCGAGGAACACTGCTGGAAGACCTTAAGGAGACCTTCGAGAACTTGCGCCGATTCCAGATCAAGCTCAACCCCGAGAAGTGTCTCTTCGGAGTACCAGCCGACCAGCTCCTTGGTTTCCTGGTCTCCGAACGCGGCATAGAGTGCAATCCTGTGAAGAACAAGGCCATCGAGAGGATGGAGGTACCCCGCCAACTGCTAGATGTGCAGAAGTTCACCGGCTGCTTAGCGTCCATCAGCCGGTTCATCAGTCGGCTGGGCGAGAAGGCCCTCCCCTTATACCAGCTCATGAAGAAGACCACCTTCTTCGAGTGGAACCCCAAGGCGATGAAGCTTTTCTCCGCTTGAAGAAGATGCTGACTACTCCCCTGCGGTCGGGCGGCCCGCCCCTAAAGAGCCCATGCTCCGTGACATTGCCGCCACCAGCCGAGTAGTCGCACAATCATCGAGTCGAGCGCAAAGAGGAAGGCAAGGCGCCACCTGTCCGTAGACCGTATAATACCCGAGCGGCGCGGTCGACCTCCGTGCAGAACTACCCCACTATCGAAGATGCTATGGCGTACACTTTGCCGCCAAGAAGTTGAAGCCTTACTTTCAAGATCATCCAATCACTGTGGTTTGCACAGCCCCACTGGCCGAGATCATCGGAAGCCGAGATGCTTCTGGCCGAGTGGCCAAATCGGCCATAGAGTTGGCCCCCTACACCATCTATTATCAGCCCCGCACCGCCATCAAGTCGCAAGCGCAGGCCGACTTCCTCGTCGACTGGGCCGAGACCCAGTACCTGCCGCCAAATACGACTCCACCCATTGGCGGATGCACTTCGACGGCTCCAAGATGCGCACCGCTTGGGAGCCGCGCCGCCCTCACCTCCCCCAAAGGCGATAAGCTCAACACGCTGCAAATCCATTTTGCCGCCCAACAACGCCGCCGAGCACGAGGCGCTTATTCACGGGTTCGCCAGCTAAGGAACTTGGCATTCGCCGGATCTTGTGTTATGGCGACCGACTTGGTGGTCCAACAGTCATCCGCGCATCCGACGCCAAAGACGCGAACATGGCGAGCTACCGCTTCTCGGTACAGCAACTCGCTGATATTTTGAGGGATGCGACCTTCACATACCAAGAAACGACAACGACCAAGCAGACACCTCGCACGAATCGCTCAACCCGCCACGCATACCATCCGGCGCCGCCTCCAGCCGCCTCGCCATCCGCTGCTTCACCAGATTCAGACTCAATTTTCGTTCTAGCTCCCCCTGAAGAAGTCGGATCTGACTCCAAAGCCTCAGCAGACGGCACGAGAATCCTCACAGATGGCCCAAAGATCGCCGCAGTCGAAGCCGGCCCGGGGACTTCAGAGCCCGGACTAGGGACTGCGGCAACCATTATGAAGATTCCAGAGCTTGGCCCAGGGACTGAGTAACCATTACGAAGACTCCAGAGCTCGCCTGTGGACTGCACCACCGCCCGGGACTCCATCAACTCCAGAAGCGTCATGACTCCAGCCCGCAGCCTCCCATCCCAGCCGCCTCGGCCCAAGTCGCAGATCGGCAGTTGAAGAAATAGCAGAACCTCATGGGCCCAGCCCATCCTCAAGTTCTTAGTAAGCGGAGAGCTACCAACCGATGAAATCTCAGCCCGCAAGTGCAATGCCGAGCGGAAGCCTACACCATAATCAACAGAGAGCTGGTCAAACGCAGGTCACCGCTGTTCACCAGCGCCAGGTCGAGCCGCAGCTAGGCCAAGCGATCCTCAAAGACATTCATCAAGGCGAAAAGGGTCACCATGCGGCCTCAAGAGCACTCGCTTCCAAAGCCTTCCAACATGGTTTCTTCCGCCAACCGCCCTAGAAGAGGCCAAGGAATTAGTCCAGAAATGCAAGGTGCTGGTGTTCCGCCCAAGCCGCCGAGCCGGCTTCTCGCACTAAAAACTATCCCTATAGCTTGGCCCTTTGTCAGATGGGGCCTGGACATGGTGGGACCATTCAAAGCAGCACGAGGCGGCCTAACTCACTTACTTGTCGCGTGGACAAGTTCACCAAGTGGATAGAAGCAAAGCCCATCAAGAAGTTGAACGGTCCAACCGCAGTGACTTTCATCGCCGACATCACAACTCGCACGGGCATACCACACAAAGATCATCACCGACAATGGCACAAACTTTGACAAAGGCGCTTTGGCCTGCTTCGCACGACGAAGGCATCCGACCAGACTTAGCGCCCATTGCCCATCCGCAGTCAAATGGCCAGGTCAAGCAAGCAAACGGCCTCATCCTATCCGGTATCAAACCTCGATCGTCGAACCATTGAGCGCTCGCCGCTGTTGGCTTGAGGAGCTACCACCGCCCTCCGAGTTTGCGCACGACCAACAAGTCAACCGCCTCACACCCTTCTTCCTCGCTCACGTGCTGAAGCCGCCATCCCAACGGACATAGAGTTCGACTCCCCGCGAGTCACCATGTACACCGACGAGGAAGCGTAAGAAGATGTCAAGACGGCGCCGACCGCTTGAAGAGGGCCGGCTGTTGGCACTCACCGCCCAAGATCTACCAAAGAGAGCTCGCGCCACTACTACAACAGAAGGTCAAGCCAAGATCTTTCCAAGAGGGCGACTTTGTGCTCCGCTGATCCAAATAACAGCCGGTCAAGATAAGCCGCTTGCGCTTTTGAAGGCCCTTCATCATCGCAAGTGTTGGGCAACGACTTACTACCGATCGACGCCTGTAAGCCCCGAGCACGCAAGAGAGAAGACTCCGCAAAGAGACGGAACGGTTATGGAACGCAAATCTTCTCCGAAGATTTTTAGTTAAATGCAGTATGTACCATACTACCTTTTGTGTTAAAATACTAAGACTGGGCTTCGAGGCAGCTGGGACCGCCTTTTTCTGTTATGTGTATGATACGAATCATGCTTTCAAGTATGTCATCCTTGTTATGAATTCTGCACCGGTTCGACTAGTCGGCTCATGGACTCGCCGCTTTGCGCTTATGAAATGCTTCCTGCAATGGACGAGTAGTGTAGTGCCTAAGCCGCTTCTTGTCGAAGTCAGCTCACAGAGCTAATCGCTTGGTGGACAGAGTAAGGAAGAATGGGCGCCACATGAAAAATGGCTAAGGACCCAAAACATAAACATAGCTAAACCGGCTTCCAGCCCCTCTTCGCGAACCAACTCTTGAGTAGTCGGCTTGCCGCCTTCTATCCAACTTGCTAAAAACTCTAAAAATGGCCAAGTACTTGCCTTCCCAAAATAGCCAAGCACTTGATCCAAACGGCAGTCCGCAGAGCGGTGGTCCGACAGGCTAGGCGACAGCTAAGGAAAGGCGGCAAAGGAAAAGCTATAAGAGCGATAAGCAAGGAAAGATAAAATTAAGATAATATTTACATAGCAAAGGCCCTCGGCCGAATCTTCGAGCAGAAGTTCAAAATACACCCCGCGGGTGGAATTGTGCGAATTAACAAGTTTTTTTCGAGACTATCAAAGCAGATAAAATTAAGGGACAACGGCAGCCTAGGAAGCGGCAGGCGGGTTTGGAGGGCCGGAGGAGACGGCGGTGTCAGGCGCCGGGGCGGCCGGCTGAGCAGTCTCGGTTTGGTCACCTCCGCGCGGCAATGGCGAGATGGGCGCGCTCATTGCCGGAGGCGCGGTCGAGCCGAGGCTGGTCGCCCGCCCGCCTTCCGGGCGCCCATCTCATCTCCGCCTCCGCCGCTTTCCTCCTCGTGCTGGAGCCAATCACCGCCGAGTTCTCGCCATAGTCCGGTTCATCTCAACCACTCCGCGGCGCGCCCCGCCGCCCTCAGCCCGCCAGAACGAAGACGCTGGTGTCCGAGATAGTCGGCGATCGCTGCCAGACGCCAACAAGGGCATCTTCCGCAGCCAGCAGCTCCGCCGAAGCTCGACCGAACGCAGCCAGCCGTCCAGATCCAGCCCTAGATACCACGCCTTGACAAATTCCAAGGCCCGGCGACTCAAAGACGGGCCGAGGAACCCTTCCAAGCCTCAACACGGCCAGCTGCGACCTCCAGCCAGTCGGCAGTCCGACTAGGAGTGCGCAGAACCGGCATGTCCGGCCACAGGGCAGCAACCGCTTGAGCACCGACGCATTGACGCCGGCGCAGCATTCGATGGGCCGGCCGCAGAAGCTGCTCGTCGAGGGTCCGGGGGGCATTGGCAGCACCGCGCCACTCGCCTCCGCACTCGCGATCAGCCTCGATGGCCTCATTGGCCGCCGCGATGGCTGGAAGAAGTCTGCCAAGATGTAAAAGGAGCAAGTCGAAAATCGCGGTCACCCGACCTATAGTCGGCAGCTCAAAGAAACAAAGAAAGAGAAACTCACCATCGACGATGTCCTCGATTTCATGGAAGCCGAGATCAGCAGCGCCTTGTCACCCAGAGGAGCGTTCACTTTCAACTCAGCCAAGAGAGCAGCCTTTCGCTGCTTGCCTCAAGGCCGCTTTCGCCTTCCGCTTTCCGCTCGCCACCATGCAGCTAGCAGGTCGCGGCCGCGACGAGCTTGTCGCACTCTCCCTTGGCACGCAAGGTCAGGTCGGCCGCTACCAACTGCCGCCGGAGAGTAGCGCTATTCTCAAGAATAAAAAGGAAAAAGACGTTAAGTCGTAAACTAAGAAGGTCAAGAAGATCCGCCCAACCGCCAGCAGCCGCCCAATCTCGGGATTACAGCCGCTGGTGCGCCAGCGCTACCGCCGAAGAAGAAAAAAGACCTACCTCGCCTCGACAAGACGGCGGTCCACTTACTCAGCCTCAACGCTGCGTTGAAGGCAGTGGCGCGAGGTTGTGATATTCCTGTGATAGGCATTTCAAGACAAAGATAAGCATTTGAACTCACCAAGTAGAGTTCGAGCCACCGCTCAGCAGCCGCCCAAACTCGGGACTACACTCAGCAGGGCTGGCGCTTCTTCACGGAGAAGAGCAAGAAAAACTCAAAAGAATCGCACTCGACGGCGGCTCGCGACGCCAGCGCGCTTTGTGCAGTTGTGGATGGCGCCGCCGCCTGCAGCTTCGCCGACGCCCGTAAGCACTGGTTCAGCGGGCTCAGTGCCGCCTCGCACTCCACCCAGAGGTGCGCGCGCTGCCGCCGGCGTCTCGATGGCCGAAGCCGGGCGGCGCCGGTTCTGGGGCGCGAAGTCGCTTTTCAAGACGGGCGCATGTCGGGCGGCAACTTGAAGAAGCAGGCTCGCCACGGCCTCGCTTTCGCCGGCGGCACCGCGGTTCGTCGCTGTTTGCCTCGCGCGATCTCGTGACAGCGGCGGAGGCGGCGGGGCGGCGTGGCATGCCCGACAAAGAAGTCTCGCGCCGCCCCTTCCATGATGGGGAACCCGCCGCTTACCTCCTTCGCCCCGTGAGCTCCGCAGCGGCGGCGCTGAGCTCAGCAGGGTGACAAGCAGCGCCGACCGAGACGCGGCGGCCCTCAGCCGCCGCTGGCTATGGCTGCGTTTCGCTTCTTCCAGCTTCCTCGGGCGGAAGTTGCCGCTTTCTTGGCCTCCGCTTTCTCCAGCGGGCGGCTCTTCTTCGTCAGGCTTCTCCCACAGATTCTCTCCGCCGCTTCCCGAGGTCGGCTGCGGGTCGATCCGCCGAGTATTGGCAGACGTTTCTGCTGACCCCATGGAAGAGGCGGCGGCGACTCTCTCCAAAGTAAGAGCAGCCCTGATGCGAAGAAGACGTATGAGAAAATTGAGCAAGATTTATCAGAAGGAAAACAAGACGAAGCAAAAGCACTTACGTGGAGACCAGCGGCGGCTTTTTAACTTTCTTGCGGAAGTGATTAGCCTTGGCGACCGCCTCTACCCGCTTGGTCGCGGCGGCCGTCCCCTTGAGCTTCTTCGACCGGCCGCTTGGCAAGCTCGGCCCGGCCTGGCTCTTCCTTGCGCCGCCTCGACCGCCCAAGACGGCGGAAGAGCTTGCTCGGGTGGCCGGTCTCGGTACGGGCGGGGGGAAGATTTCCCCTTTGCCGACTTCAGGCCAGTCGGCGAAGGTGGCCGAGGGCCTGAAGTCGTCAGCCTCTCCTCCTCCTCCACCTTCGGCGCCGGCCTCCATCGCCGCCGCCACCAAGTCTGGGTCGCCGGCCGCCTCCGCCGGTCGGGACGAACTCACGGGCCGGCCCTGTGGTCCCAGCCGAGGGCTGCATGAGGGGGTTCTGACTCAAAAGATCCAGAAGGATCAGAGGATGAACTCGGCCAACAAAGAAAAGCAGAAGAGGAAAGAAGACGACTTACCGCCGGTGGAGGGTTGGTGCGCGAGTATGGCTCCTGGCCGAACTGCCAATCCGCCGTAAGGTTGCAGTTCGCCAGGAAGTTCACCGTGTCCGCCACCTCCCCGGGGGGCATGTCCTTCGAGCACATCCGACTGGGGTCCCGGTGGCCGCTCATCTGACAGATCATATGAGGCCGGCCTTGAAGCGGCAGGACTCGACGCGCCACGAAGGCGGCCAGAAGGTCGGCCCCGGTCAGTCCCTCCGACTGCGTCAGCACTCGGAGTCGCGCGACGGCAGCACCGCCAGCCGGAGTCAGCGTCCTGGCCCGGTAGGACCAGCTGAGAAGCCTCCCCGCCAGCGCGCCGGCTTCGTAAGGCGGCAGGTTGACCCAGTCGCCCTCTGGGGCGATGTTCTTCACGTAGAAGTATGAGCGCTGCCACATCTTCACTGACTTGATCAGCGCGATGGTGGGGAAGGGATTGTCTGCCACTAACCTCCTCATCGCGATGAAGGTGCCGCACAGAGCCGGCACGGCGGCGACATGCATGCCAAGCTTGGCTTGGAAGAATTCCCCCACAGCTCGATGGTGGGGAGGACGCCAAGAAAGCCCTCGCATAGGGCGGCGAAGGCGGCCAGCAGCACCACCGTGTTCGGAGTGAGGTGGTGCTGCTGGAGCCCGTAGAACTCCAAGAACGAGCGGAAGAAACCGCTCGCCGGCAGCCCCAGGCCGCGCATGAGGTGCGAACGGAACACGACCCGCCACCTCCTCCGCGCCGGGCGTTATTCGCCCGCCGCGCGGGCGCAGGTCTGCACGAGGTGCTTGCTGGGAGGCGACGCGTCTGGGCGGAGGAACTCGACGGTCTCGCCGACCTCACTCCGCCCCAACGCCGAGCGCGGGCGGGGAGGACGGCGGAGGAAGAGCTCATCTCGCGGCACGGCGTGGTTTGGTGCAACGGCAAGAGGAAGAGGAGGCAAGAAGGAGGATGGGCGAGAGGAAGGGGAAGCAGGGAGACGGGCGCGCTGCAGCCGCCCCGCCCCCCACCTACTTATAGCCTCGTGGCTGAGAAGCCGATGGGTGGGCGTGGATTAATCGCGCCAAGCGCCCACGACCACCACGATTTAACCCACGACGTTATCGCGCGCAGAACGCTGTGGGAACCCCAACCGCCCGCACAGCCGCAACGGATCCGCTCGAGCCCCAAGCGCGTGGTGGCGGGGCCCGCCGACGGCCCGCCCCGCCACGCTGGTATGGGCAGGCCGCCCAGCCACGCATGCCGCACGGCAGGTCCACAACGGGCCGCCGCAAGAAGCTTATCAGACACACCGTCTGGTTCCCCTTGCGACTTTCGAGACCCTGTGAGGAGCAAGACAGCCTCCTGCGGGTCCGACTTCAGCTAGTCGGTCTGGAGGAGGACGGCGAACGGGGCCCAGATTCTTCCACTAAGGGGATGAAGCTGTTGAGGCTCCTCGATGTGTTGCTCTCGGTGCCCCACCAGCTTCGGGGACTACTGTCTGAGTAATGGGCAACGGGTAGGCAAACCCGAGCCCCCGGACCTTTTGAAACATCGGCGCAGGCTGCGCCCCTCGAAGCCTCAAGAAGAAAGAGCTACTTTCTGAGAGTCGGCGGCGGAGCCGCTGACTGCCCCTCGCGGCCGAGTCTTAGAGGCGGCCTTGAGGAAAGCCGACTCCCAACTAGCGATCTCCAGTGAAGCCGGCTATGGGGAGTCGGCCCACGACTCCAACCACCTTCGACCCACGCAACTTCAGACGGGATGGGGTGTGGCCGCCACATGGCCCATCCCTGCCCCGCTCACAAAGGGCGGGCATGGCCACAGTACGCCGTACTGATGGAGATCTCCATTCGGCGCGCATCAGAGCCACGCCGCCCCGACGCCACCCCCATGAGCGCACTCGTGCCCACGATGGCCTCATCTGATGACCGAAGACGACGGGTTACTTATCGGCGGAGGTATCAAGACGGCGAGCGCCACAAGACGGCCGAGACCAGAGGCGCCCCTGTGGAGTCGGCCGATCTCTCCGCGAGACCCGCGCGCCATTAACTGTGCAAGACAGGATGGCAACAAGGATCGCCGCCAGCGGCGACACTGCCGCCATGACCCCACGCACCAAACCAAAGGTATCGTAAGCACGGTTACAAAGAATCAGAGTCGGCAAGACCCGCTTAGCGGCGACGAGGCCTGCTGCCCCTCGCAGGGCTCACATGGGTCCGCTAGTCAGCGGGCCCCAGTAGTCGGCGAAGAAGACGGCGACCTAAGAGACAGACGGCTGGGACCCGCGCCCAGCCGGATTACCATTGTACCCCCGGGGGGTAGGCCTATATAAACCCCCCGGGGCACCCATGCAAGAGGTTGGACCCTAATAGGTTTAGACACAGACAGAGGGAAGAGAAGAGCCAGCCGTGCCCTTCTCCTTCCTAAAGGAGCAACCCTGTACCCACTTCGATATAGTGATCATGCGGAGACCTCGCAGAGCAGCAGTAGGGGTGTTATCTCCACGGAGAGCCCCGAAGCTGGGTAAGATTCGCCGGCGTGCATGCCTTCGCCTCATCCTGCTTATGTGCACCGCGACGCTCTACTCGCCTCCATGATAAGCCATCCTTGGCATATGTCGCACCCAACCCCGACACTTCTCAAGCTTAATTCTAGGAGAATATAGTGGTAGCTGCATACACATGCATAACTCATCAATATTACATTACTATAACCTGACTAATAAGGAAACCGAATATGCCACAAGACAAGAATACTCACTTGAAGTTGTAAGGAAAGAGTATTATATCTTTGTGTTCATTTATTACCAACGATTGTAGCAAGTTGCCTCGGTATTTTCTTTATGAAATTCAACCTCAGTTTTATCTATGAGATATGTGTTAATGAACCCGATATCACCCACTTGTCTTTTCTTCAATTCGGCGATCTTCAATCTGCATAATATAGTGAGGATAATTATAAATACATGCAATGAAAGGGCTGAGTTATATAGAGAGACTTAATGACAGAAGTAGTACTACTTACGCATGTAGCAGCTGACCGCTGCTTTATCGATGGCCAATTGATTGAAAACTGATAGAACTCCTCAAATGGAATAGGCAATAGTTCAATTCCAAGGAGGTCATGCTCCTTTTAACTCTCACATACAAAGTACTCCTCCCTCGCACTCTTTGCAGGTTTTCATGTACCAATCATGCAATCTTCGTGATCATCGCTGATAGAGAACTTTCATCTTTGACGAGAGGCTTCCCGCATCAGATCTTTGTATCTGCACCTCCAAGAAATCATAATGTACATCGCCGCAGGTAATCTGCAGGATTGCCACAACCGGCACCTTCTCGGATCGACGATGTCGCTAGCAGTGCACCTTGAGCGGGGCCACGATTGTTGTTGTTCGCCGAGCTGGGCAATTTGTTTCCAGCTCGCCGCTCTTTCATCCTTTGATCACTTTTAGTACTTCCCGACCTCTCCACTTCGCAAATGCCTTCCAATAATGCGCCATAGTTGCCTTTCGCGGAGACTTGGGTGGTTTTGTCAGCAGCCAGAGTGCGCTTCGCCACCGATCTACCTTCTCCTCCGGAGGTGAATGTCTCTTTGCTTTCAACCCTTGAAACCAGTCATCCACTTCGGTCTCGCGCGATTCGCTTTTCCTCCTCGCCTCTCAGACGGTAACTTCTCCGAGTCTTCAGAGAAGGACTGAATCAGATCTTCTCCCGCCTTTGGCTGTACTGCTAGACGCCGCAGAGCAGACAGAGCGGGTGTCTTTTCCTTGCTTACGAGGCGGAGGAGAAGGACTACGACGCCACGGAGTAGCCGGAGAGGTGGCGGTCTCTTCCGCCTTGCCGACGAGGCGGAGAAGGAGGAGGCTGGTTGCTCGGCGCGCCAACAAGCAGCGGAGAAGGAGGCGGAGTGCCGCCACGCCGCGAGAAGGAGCCGGCCGAGTGCCCTGATCGCCACTCGCCGGAGGAGGAGGCGGTGGAGGAGGCGGAGTACCTTGACTCACGGAGGAGGAGGAGGAGGCGGAGGCGCCCAGCTTCGAAGGTTGATGAGATCCTTCCGCCATAGGCATGGAGTCTTCGAGCGTAACCCAGCCGATACTCCCTTCACCGTAGGGTGGTCTGCCGAGGTCCTCAAATCCTCCGTTATTTCATCGACCATCACCTTAGGATATCCTTCGGGAATCGCCGGCAGTGAAAAGTTGAGTCGGGTTTAGTAGGATAAACAGAGCCAACAGCCGCTTTGACATTCAAATTCATCCATTGCACCATAAGCTGGCAATTTTCAGCATCCGTGATAGCATCCACGGATAGCTGGCAGAGCCGCCAAGGCATGCTCCGCTGAAGCAGCTCGTGGAAGCCACGCTGCTTCTCCGCTGAGATGGCGGGTAGCTTCGGGGAAGCTTTGGCAGGTCGCTTGCTGCGATCCGCTTCGCGCTCTTCTAGCCCCATTACCTTTCATGCAGCGCCGCAGCTTGGCTCGCCCGCTTTTCCTCCTCTCCTAGGTTTTGTAACCTCGCGTCCGGAAATCCAGCCTTCGATTTAAACGGAGCTCGGCGTGCTCGTGTCCGCCCAGGGTCCTCAGATTCCCGAGGGCCATTGTGAGCTCGCCTTCTCCTTGTCTGGAACGAACGCCCTTGCTGCATCGCTCGATATATTGCTGAAGCTTCTTGACTGGTATGTCCAATTGTTCGTCCGCCCAAATGCACTTCCCGTTATAGGGTCCAAGGATCCGCCGCCCTCAAGAACCAAGTCCGCAACGGTCTGCCAGTTCATTGTCTCTGCTCGATCCCTTTATCAAGCAGATCATTCTCAGCCTTGGCCCACTTTAGGCCGGGCTACGAGGTAGCCACCGACCTCGCATGATGGTGAAGCTTCTTCTTCGCAACATTTCCTTGTTTGTCGCCGACATCTTTTACTCTTTTCCGATGTCTTGTGGGCCACAAATGCGGCCCACCATCTCTCGATCTTCTCATATTTGCCCTTGAATTCTGGTGTCTCATTTTTTCGACATACCTATTGAGGTCTTTCTTCCAATTCCTGAATAGGTCTGCCATCTTCTTCAGAGCAAAAGACTTGATTATTGGCTCTATAATTGGCTTCTCCGGATCATCCTCTAGCGGTAGGGTGAAATTTGACTTCAGCTCAGTCCAAAGATCATTTTTCTGCATATCATTGACATAAGACACCTCGTGGTCTTCGCTTTAGGCTTATACCATTGGTGGATGCTGAACGATCTTGTCCCTAACCGTAACCCCGTGACCGAGCAACAAATGCCTTCTTTGTCCGTAGGGTTCAATCGGTTGGCCGTCATACGCGATTTGTATGATCTCAAACTTTTCATCCGAGCTCAACTTTTTCTTCAGGCCTCGTCTCTTTACCGAAGTTGTGCTCGATCCGGAGGGCTAGAAAAAAGAACAAAGACGAGAGTTAATTAATATGTGTACATACCAAAACAATGAATGCATCAATTAGCTAGTCAACACAGGCTTAACTAATATATATACCTGGCCGGACTCAATTTGGTGATCACCGGAGCCGTCCTCACGGTCTACTTCTTCACCCTCTCCTTCTTGCACCGGCATTGGGTCATCGGAGCCATGTAAATCATAGCCAGCTGCTTCTTCACCCTCTCCTTCCGACCATCGTTGTCGCTGAGAAGCATCAACAAGCGACGCATCACTTCCTTGTGCGATTATGTCCTCAACAATGCTTCTTGTGCTTCGCCTCGTGGCGGGTGTCCATAGTTTCTACAAATATTTACAACATGGCAATTATTATTCAAACATGACAGATATGGATATATTAGTGGCAATCTTAGAACTAGCTAGCTAATCACAATAAGGAACCATATTAATTAGTGGCCTCGACGCTGCTTCTCCAGTGTTTCGGGTGGCCTCGACAACGCTTCAAGGGTTAGGGGGTGGCCTCGAGAACGCTTCAAGGAGGGGGTAATATCGACCCCCCACGTGTTGAAGCTATCGGGAGGGGTCATGCTGAACACTACATCTATGTCCCACAAGTGACGTGGGCATCGACGCTCGTAGGGTAGAGGGTCGTGATCGCTGAACACTCGAGAGGGTCGGTTGTCAGTGTCTACATTTGAAAAGAGTTTCTAGATAGATAATTCGCTTTTCAGACAAAGTTCAGCAAGAACCTTCCAATATCGTTATTTGGAAGGCCTTTGCTGAAATTGCTCAAAAGGCAAATTATCCTATCCGACTCCATTCCGTAATAACTTTGAGGACTTCATACCATCATGCCATGGTTACTCCGCTAATGATGAAGCCATGGATTTCTTCAATACTTTGACACTAGGAAACCTCTCGACCCTCGGCGATCCTCGACCCTTGAACCTCGATGACCCTCGAACCTCGAATTCTAGACGACCTCGAACCTCGACCTCGATCCTCGACCCTAGAACCTCGAACCCTAGACCCTGAAACCTCGACCCTTGACCCCTTAACGACCCTCGACCTCTACCCTAGTTCCCGACCATCGACCTCGCGATCCTCGACACCCTCGCTCCTCGATAAAATTAAGAAGAAGAACAAAAGAGGAGAAAAAGGAGAATAAGCCCTCATTCCTTCTTCTTCTCCTTTTTTTTTCTTCTTCTTCTTCTTCCTCCCTCGCCTTCTCCTTCTTCTCTTTCTTTCTACTTATTTTCCTTTTCCTTATTTTACTTTTTCCTCTCCACTAACATAAAATGCACTAACCTAAAATGCAACAAACATAAAATGCACTAAATCGATCAACTAACCTAAAATCAGTGATATAATGCACTAACCTAAAATCGATATCTACTAACAACTTAAAAAATAATACATATATGAAAAAATGCGATATGAAAAAAACATCATCATATCATCAACAGAAAAAATAGTATGTTTTCTAAAAATCTATCTTTTGCATATATACATCAACATATATATACACTAACCTAAAATGCACAAAAATGTTATCGGAGAGGGGGTATATCGACCCCCCCTCATGTATCCACATACATACATTTATACATACATATATACTTACATATATGTATAAATTTTGCATATAGAAACTTTTGCATATATAAAGTTTTTCTAAAATCTAACTTTTGCATATATGAACATATACACAGAGAACATATACATAAAATGCACAAAAATAAGAGGAAAGGATGCCGCGGGCCGGACCGGCGGCGGCGGTGGTCGAGGCGACGGCGATGGGGTTGGGTAAGGGCGGCGGGCGAAAGGGCGACGGCAACGAGGTCGGGAAGGGCGGCGCTGCAAGGGCGACGGCGACGGGTCGGGAACGGTGGCGCTGCAGCGAGCGACGGCGACGGGTCGGGCAGGGCGGCGACGCGGCGACGGCGACGGGTCGGGCCAGCAGGGCGGCGGGCGCGACGACGGTGTCGGGCAGTGGCTCACGGCGGCGACGGGCGAGGTGGACCAACCTGACGGCGCCAAGCAGGGCTCGGCGGCGACGGGCGACGAGGAGCGTATATGCCGGGCGAGAAGAAACAGATGA
This sequence comes from Aegilops longissima, assembly GCA_021605205.1. Classification (NCBI taxonomy): domain Eukaryota; kingdom Viridiplantae; phylum Streptophyta; class Magnoliopsida; order Poales; family Poaceae; genus Aegilops; species Aegilops longissima. Next base: position 77,639 of record JAHIAM010003632.1, on the reverse strand, counting down.
ATTTTGGCGAAAACTGCTAAGGTGTAGATATATAGCAGAGATTGGTCCCGTTCGTGGCACAAACCGACTAATGCCTTTTAGTCCCGGTTGGTGCCACCAACCGACCAAAGGCCAATTTTCAGCAGCCCAAAGGGCGGAAGCGGCGTTTGTCCCGTTGCAGGCACCAACCGACTAAAGGATGGCATTAGTCCCGCTGGTGCCACGAACCGACCAATGCCCTTTAGTCCCGGTTCAGCCACCAACCGGGACCAAAGGCCTTGTGCTGCCTCACGCCAAAAGTTTAGTCCCACTCGCTAGTTGAGAGAGCTCGAGAGTGGTTTATAAGCGCCGCCGCCCCACCTCTCGAGCTCCTCTCAACTGCAGGCTTTCGGCCTAATCTAGTCACTAGCTATGTGCCTGTGGCCTACTTGGCTTCATTTTTGCCCTGAATCCTGGCCCATGTAGGGTTTCTAGTCGATTCAGCCGTGGGGGTCCAAGAGGCTGCACTATTTTTCTCCAGTTTTTTGTTTTGTTTTCTGCATTATTATTATTTATTTGAAAACATTTTTTTCTTTTCTTTGTTGCTTTATTTATTTTATTTTGTTTCTACTTGCAATAAAATACTTATTGTTGCTATTTTTATTTTTTTCCAGTTTTTTGTTTTGCTTTCTGCATTATTTATTTTTTGTTGTTTCTTGCTTTATCTTTTAATTCTTTTTGCTTTTAGTTTTAGAAAATTATAAACTTTCTATTAGTGTCATTAGTTTTCCAATTTGAAAACACTTTTTTGTTTTCTTTGTTGCTTTATATATTTTATTTTGTTTCTACTTACAACAAAATACTTATTGTTGCTATTTTTATTATTTTCAGTTTTTTGTTCTGCTTTTCTGCATTATTTATTTTTTGTTGTTTTTTGCTTTATTTTTAAATTGCTTTTGCTTTTAGTTTTAGAAAAATTATAAACTTTCTGTTAGTGCCATTAGTTTTAAAATTTGAAAACACTTTTTTGTTTTCTTTGTTGCTTTATTTATTTTATTTTGTTTCTACTTACAACAAAATACTTATTGTTGCTATTTTTATTTTTTTCAAGTTTTTTGTTTTGTTTTCTGCATTATTTATTTTATTTTGGTTTTTGCTTTATTTTTAATTCTTTTTGCTTTTAGGTAAGCAAAGTTATAAACTTTCTGTTTGTGCCATTAGTTTTCTAATTTGAATTCTTTGAAATTTGTGTGAATCACAAGTTTGTGAGCTCAACAAGGCGTAGAGGGACGGGCTTATAAACCGTGTGAGCGCCTTCGTTGGCGAGGTTTTCAAATTCATAGTTTTCAAATGAACTCTGAAAAGTTGGCATAGCATGTGCATGTACAAAACGGATAATGGTATCATACTCATATGTTACAAAGTTGGCATGGTATCAACATAATAGTTGCGGGAGAAAGTCTTCACTTTTTCTTCGCTTGTGTCCTTTGCATATTGCGCCAGAACCATGGATAATCTTCATCGCTTATCGTGATGCTTGGGTCAGCCTTGACTTTGAAGGGGGAATTTCATGAAACTTTTCATACTCTTCGACATGTCTGCCTTGCCTCCACTCCTGTGATGTCCCTTTTCCCGAAAGAACTATGTGGCGCTTTGGCTCATTGTATGATGTATTCGCTTCCTTATATTTTCTTTTCCTCGGTCTGGTAGACATGTCGTTCACATAGATAACCTGTGCCACATCATTTGCTAGGACGAACAGTTCGTCAGTGTACCCAGAATTTTTCAGATCCACTGTTGTCATTCCGTACTGTGGGTCTACCTGTACCCCGCCTCCTAACAGATGGACCCACTTGCACTTAAACAAAGGGACCTTAAAATCTACTCCGTTGTCAAGTTCCCATATGTCTACTATGTAGTCATAATATGTGTCATTTCCCTTGTCGGTTGCTGCATCAAAGCGGACACCGCTGTTTTGGTTGGTGCTCTTTTCATCTTGGTCAATTGTGTAAAATGTATTCCCATTTATCTCAGATCCTTTCCAAATCATTACAATCAAGATGGTCCCTCGACAACAAGTACAGCTCATCACAAACAGTGCTGTCACCTCCGAGACGTGTTTCCAACCAACTGCTGAAAGTCCCGATGTGTTCACATGTAATCCAATCGTCAGACCGCTTCGGTGTTTGGAGCGCAGACTGTTCTTGTGTTCATCGACATACGGGTCACCAAGGTAGAGTTCTGAGAACTATGTAGTGTGCTTGAGACCAAGAATATCCGCCCCTCGCATATTATTGAGTCCTTCCAAGCGCGTTTTTCCACTCACTCTCCCTCATACCGCGATTTAGGGAGACCTATCTTCTTAAGGCCAGGAATGAAGTCAACACAAAACCCGATGACATCCTCTGCTTGATGGCCCATGGAGATGCTTCCTTCCGCCTAGCGCGTTACGACTATATTTCTTTAGGACTCCCATGAACCTCTCAAAGGTGTACATATTGTGTAGAAATACGGCCCCGTAATGACAATCTCGCCGACTAGATGAACTAGGACGCAAGGCCATGATATTGAAGAAGCATGGTGGGAACACCAGCTCAAACCGACAAGACATTGCGCCACATCACCCTTAGCGCTGGTACGATTTCTGGATCGATCACCTTCTCGAGATATTGCATTGAGGAATGCACATAGCTTCACAATGGCTAATCGGACGTTTTCCGTAGAAGCCCCATCAATGCAACCGGAAGCAGCTTGCGCCATAATCACGCGGCAGTCATGAGACTTTAGGTTCGGAACTTTTCTCCGCATATTTATTATTCCCTTTATATTCGATTTAGAAGCCGCCGACCTTCATATCGAGCAGGCTTGAAAGAATATTTATTTCTCTTCTTTCGAAGAGCGTAGCTGGCAGGACCTTCATATCGCTTCGGAGGCATGCCCTCTTTTCGCGGTAAGCGCTTGCAGGTCCTCTCGCGCCTCGTGTGTATCTTTTGTCTTCCCATACACGCCCAAGAAGCCTAGCAGGTTCACGCAGGTTCTTCGCCACGCATCACGCCGATCAAGAGCGGACCTCTAGGTCTTTCCAGAGGGTAGGTCCCAAAATATAGATTTCTTCTTCCTCATGGGTGCGTGATTATCGCGCATTCGAACAGCTAGTCCGCAGGACCCTTTCCAAAGATTACGTAAATCATTGACCATAGCAAGTACGTGATCACCGGCACGCATGGCGGCTTCTTCCGTGATCTGCCTCGCTTTGAAATGCTTGCCTTTCTTTCGACATTGATAGTTGGTCGGAAGGAATCGACGATGGCCTGTGTACACATTCTTCCCGCAGCTTCCTGTATATACTATCGGTGTCAAGTAAACAGTGCGCGTATGCGTGGTATCCCTTGTTTGTCCGTCCCGAAGGTTACTTAGAGCGGCCAATCGTTGATGGTCACGAACAGCAATGCCTTTAGGTCAAATCCTCCTTTTGAGCTCATCCCACGACGCACACCGCTTCCATTCCACAGCTGTAAAAGTTCTTCAACTAATGGCCTTAGGTACACATCAATGTCGCTGTCGGGTTGTTTAGGGCCTTGGATGAGAACCGCATCATAATGAACGTCCGCTTCATGCACATCCAAGGAGGAAGGTTATACATACATAGAGTCACGGGCCAGTGCTGTGATTGCTGCTCGCTTCCCGAAAGGATTAATGCCATCCACGCTTAAAGCAAACCATACGCCCTTGGGTCCTTTGCAAACTCATCCCAGATTTCTCTCGATTTTGTCCATCATGACCCGTCACCGGTGCTCTCAACTTCCCGCCTTTCTTACGGTCCTCACTGTGCCATCGCATCAACTTGGCATGCTCTCCATTCTGAACAGACGCTTCAACCGTGGTATTATAGGAGCATACCACATCACCTTCGCAGAACCTCTTCCGGGAGGCTCGCCACAACATCACTGTGGTCATCTCGTCTCGATCTTATACCGCAATGCACCGCATACCGGCATGCGCTCAGATCCTTGTAGGCACCGCCAGAGGATGCAGTCATTAGGGCATGCATGTATCTTCTCCACCTCCAATCCTAGAGGGCATACGACCTTCTTTGCTGCATATGTACTGTCGGGCAATTGTTATCCTTGAAGCTTCTTCTTCATTATTTTCAGAGCTTCTCAAACCTTTATCAGCACACAGATTCTCTGCCTTCCACCGCAGCAATTCGAGTACGGCATCGAGCTTTGTGTTGCCATCTTCGCAATTGGGGTACAACCCTTTTTGTGATCCTCTAACATGCGATCGAACTTCAGCTTCTCCTTTGACTTTCGTGATTGTGTCCTTGCATCGACAATGACCCGCGGAGATCATCATCATCGGGCACATCGTCTGTTCCTCTTGATCTTCAGCAGCTTCGCTTCAGCTGCAGCACCATCGCGCACATCGTCTGTGCATCTTGATGTTCAGAGCATCACCGTATTCAGGGGGCACATAGTTGTCATCGCATTTTCTTCCTCGCCGCCTTCCATCATAACCCCTATTTCTCCGCGCCTCGTCCAAACATTATAGTGTGGCATGAAACCCTTGTAAAGCAGGTGGGTGTGAAGGATTTTCCGTCGAGTAAGACTTCAGATTCTACATATAGGGCATAGACAACACATAAAACCATTCTGCTTGTTTGCCTCAGCCACTTCGAGAAAATCATGCACGCCTTAATGTACTCGGAGGTGTGTCTGCCACCGCACATCCATTGCCGGTTCATCTCAAGGCATTATATATAATTATGTGTCAAAATCATTACAAAACATCATGAATAGATAATTATGACCAAATTAATAGAAGTTCATCATCACATAAAAACCAAAGTACATACATAGTTCTCATCTAACAACATAAAGCTCGCAGAGCATCTAAATTAATTAATCCATACATTGAAACTATGTAAAACATTTCAATGCGAAACAAATGCGATCATAATCGCAACCAAGGTAACAACTGATCCAACGGCATAATGATACCAAGCCTCGTATGAATGGCATATTTTCTAATCTTTCTCATCTTCAAGCGCATTGCATCCATCTTGATCTTGTGATCATCGATTTACATCCGCAACATGCAACTCCAATATCATCTTCTCCTCCTCAAGTTTTTTATTTTTTCCTTCAAGAAATTGTTTTCTTCTTCAACTAAATTTAACCTCTCGACAATAGGGTCGGTTGGAATTTCCGGTTCAACAACCTCCTAGATAAATAAAATCTATGTCACTTTGGTCGGCATAATTTTCATAAACAATAAATGAACAAATAGTAATGAAAAGATAATATATACCACATCCGAATCATAGACAGGACGAGGGCCGACGGGGGCGGATACCAAAACCATCGCACTATATAAGATGCAATAATAAAAGTAAGAAAATAATACAAGTATCTATCTAAACATACAAGTAAGAATATTTTTCCTTTCAGAAAGAAGATATGAACAAGAGGCTCACCACATTGGTGCCGGCGATGAGATCGGCGCAGGTGATCGACGGTGGTGAAGACGGGGACGGGGCGTGACGGACCGCTAAACCTAGATAAATATTGAGGAAAATGGAGCTTGGCGGTCGAGCTTGGAGAGAAGAAACCTTAAGTAGTGTGGCTCGGGCATTCCATCGAACACCTTGTGTGCATAGGAGGTGAGCTAGAGAACCACCAAGCCCTCTCCCTCGCCGTAAAAAATAGACCAAAGGTGCTCGCTTCTTGCGCGAGGGGCTATATATAGGCACCACCATTGGTCCCGCAGGCACGAACCAGACTAAAGGGCAGCCTTTGGTCCCGGTTCATGCCACCAACCAGACCAATAGTGGTGGGCCAGCGCCAGCCCATTGGTCCCGGTTCGTCCCCACCAACCGACCAAAAGGTCCGGACGAACCGGGATCAATGGCCCACGTGGTCCGCCGCCCCCGGGCTCACGAACCGGGCAATAGTTTCCATTTGTCCCGTTCTGATTGAACCGACTAATGGGCTGAACTGGCCGGGCCATTGCCCCTTTTCTACTAGTGCAAAACGGTGAGTAATAGTCCATGAAACGGGCCGAATCGCCAAAACTACAAGTGTTGATGATCGACACGTAAAACGCAGCCTGTGGTTCGTTAATCGTGGAAATCACTGGGACCCCAAAACAATGAGTAATAGTCCATGAAACGGGCTAGAGTCGGCCAAAACTACAAGTGCTGATGACCGACAGGTAAACACATCCCAGGGTTCGTTAATCGTGGAAATCACTCTGGGACCCCAAAACAGTGAGTAATTGTCCATGAAACGGGCCAGAATTGGCCAAAACTGTTTGTGTTGATGACCAAAACGTGAACTTACCCCGTGGTTCATTTATCGTGGAAATCACTCTGGGACCCCAAAATGGTGAGTAATTTTCCACGAAACGGGCCAGAATCGGCCAAAAAACTGTGAATGTTGATGACCGCCACGTAAACGCATAGCGGGGTTCGTTAATCGTGGAAATCACTCCGGGGCCCCAAACAGTGAGTAATTGTCCATGAAATGGGCTAGAGTCGGCAAAAACTATGAGTGTTGATGACCAACAGGGAAACACACTCCAGGGTTCATTAATCGTGGAAATCACTCCGAGACCCAAAAACAGTGAGTAATAGTCCACGAAACGGGCTAGAATCGGCCAAAACTGTGAGTGTTGATGACTGACACGTAAACGCACCCTGGGGTTCGTTAATGTTGGAAATCATTCCGGGCCCCAAAATAGTGAGTAATACTCTACGAAACGGGCCAGAATCAGCCAGAGCTGTGAGTGTTGATGACCGACACGTAAGCACAACTTGCGGTCGAACAACTATGGAAATCGCTCCGGGACCTCAAAACAGTGAGTAATGATCCACGAAACGGGTCAGAATCGAAAAAACCCGCGAGTGTTGATGACCGAAAGATAAATGCACCCGGGGTTCATTAATCGTGGAAATCACTCTGGGATCCAAAAACTGTGAGTAATTGTCCATGAAACGGGCCAGAGTCAAAGCTGTGAGTGTTGATGACCGATACGAAAACGCACCCAAGGGTTCATTAATCGTGGAAATTTCTTTAGGATCCCAAAACAGTGAGTAATTGTCCACGATACGGGCCAGAATCGGCCAAAACTGTGAATGTTTAAGACCGACACGTAAACGTGCCCCGGGGTTCATTAGTCGTGGAAATCACTTCGGAACCCAAAACAGTGAATAATGATCCACGAAACGGGCCCAAATCGGCCAAAACTATGAGTGTTGAGGACCGACACGTAAACGCACCTCGGAGTTCATTCATCATGGAAATCACCTAGGGACCCCAAAATAGTGAGTAATAGTCCATGACCGACACGTAAACATACCCCGATGTTCGTCAATCGTGGAAATCACTCCGGGACCCCAAAAACGAGTAGTAGTCCAAGAAACGGGCCAGAATCGGCCAAAATTGCAATTGTTGATGACCGACACGTCAGCGCACCTTGGTGTTCAACAACCATGGAAATTGCTTTGGGACCCTAAAACGGTGAGTAATAGTCCACGAAACGGGCCAGAATCAGCCAAAACTGTGAGTGTTGATGACCGATACGTGAAGTTACCCCGTGGTTCATTTATCGTGGAAATCACTCTCGGACCCCAAAATGCTGAGTAATAGTACACGAAACGGGCCAGAATCGGCCAAAAAACTGTGAATTTTGATGACCGCCACGTAAACGCACACCAGGGTTCGTTAATCGTGGAAATCACTCCGGGGCCCCAAACACTGAGTAATAGTCCATGAAACGGGCGAGAATCGACAAAAACTGTGAGTGTTGATGACCAACACATAAACACACTCTAGGGTTCATTAATCGTGGAAATCATTCCGGGACCCCAACACAGTTAGTAATAGTCCATGAAACGGGCCAGAATCGGCAAAAACTGTGAGTGTTGATGACCGACACGTAAACACACCCTGGGGTTTGTTAATGTTGGAAATCACTCCGGGGCCCCAAAATAGTAAGTAGTACGAAACGGGCCAGAATCAGCATGAACTGTGAGTGTTGACGACCGACACGTAAGCGCAATTTGCGGTTGAGCAACTATGGAAATCACTTTAGGACCCCAAAACACTGAGTAATGGTCCACGAAACGGGTCAGAATCGACAAACACCGCGAGTGGTGATGACCGAAACGTAAATGCACCCCGGGGTTCGTTAATCGTCGAAATCACTCGATAAAAAAAGTGAGTAATTGTCCATGAAACGGGCCAGATCGCCAAAATCGTGAGTGTTGATGACCGACACGTAAGCATAACTTGCGGTTGAACAACTATGGAAATCGCTTCGGGACCTCAAAACAGTGAGTAATGATCCACGAAACGGGTCAGAATCGACAAAAACCGGGAGTGTTGATGCCCGAAACAAAAATGCACCCGGGGTTCGTTAATCGTAGAAATCACTCTGGGATCCAAAAACAGTGAGTAATTGTCCATGAAACGAGCCAGAGTCAAAACTGTGAGTGTTGATGACCGATACGAAAACGCACCCAAGGGTTCGTTAATCGTGGAAATTTCTTTTGGACCCCAAAACAGTGAGTAATTATCCACGATACGGGCCAGAATCGGCCAAAACTGTGAATGTTGAAGACCGACATGTAAACGCGCCCCGGGGTTCATTAATCGTGGAAATCACTCCGGAACCCAAAGCAGTGAATAATAATCCACGAAACGGGCCAAAATTGGCCAAAACTCTGAGTGTTGAGGACCGACACGTAAACGCACCTCGGAGTTCTTTAATCATGGAAATCACCTTGGGACCCCAAAATAGTGAGTAATAGTCCATGAAACGAGCCAGAATCGGCCAAAACTGTTAGTGTTGATGACCGACACGTAAACACACCCCACGGTTCCTTAATCGTCGAAATAACTTTAGGACCCCAAAATAGTGAGTAATTGTCCACGATATGGGCCAAAATCGGCCAAAACTGTGAATGTTGATGACCGACACGTAATTAAACGCGCCCCGGGGTTCATTAATCGTGGAAATAACTTTAGGACCCCAAAACAGTGAGTAATAATCCACGAAACGGGCCAAAATCGGCCAAAACTGTTAGTGTTGATGACCGACACGTAAACATATCCCGGTGTTCGACAATCATGGAAATCACACCGGGACCCCAAAATGAGTAGTAGTCCAAGAAACGGGCCAGAATCGGCCAAAATTGCAAGTTTTGATGACCGACACGTCAGCGCACCTTTGGGTTCAACAACCATGGAAATCGCTTTGGGACCCCATAACGGTGAGTAATAGTCCACGAAACGGGTCAGAATCGACAAAAACCGTGAGTGTTGATGAACAACACGTAAACGCACCCCGTGGTTCGTCAATCATGGAAATCAATCTGGGACCCCAAAACAATGAGTAATTGTCCATGAAACGGGCCAGAATTGGCCAAAACTATTTGTGTTGATGACCGAAACATGAACTCACCCCGTGGTTCATTTATCATGGAAATCACTCTTGGACCCCAAAATGGTGACTAATTGTCCTTGAAACGGGCCAGAATCGGCCAAAAAACTGTGAATGTTGATGACCGCCACGTAAACGCACAGCGGGGTTCGTTAATCGTGGAAATCACTCCGAGGCCCCAAACAGTGAGTAATTGTCCGTGAAACGGGCCAGAATCGGCAAAAACTATGAGTGTTGATGACCAACACGGAAACACACTCCAGGGTTCATTAATCGTGGAAATCACTCCGAGACCCCAAAACAGTGACTAATAGTCCACGAAACGGGCTAGAATCGGCCAAAACTGTGAGTGTTGATGACCGACAAGTAAACGCACCCTGGGGTTTCTTAATGTTGGAAATCACTCCGGGCCCCCAAAATAGTGAGTAATACTCTACGAAACGGGCCAGAATCAGCCAAAACTATCGTTGTTGATGACCGACACATAAGCACAACTTGCGCGGTATGAAATCGCCGACCTCAAAACTAGTAATGATCCAGAAACGGGTCGCCGACCTCAAACATAAATGCACCCGGGTTCGTTAATCGTCACTCGATCCAAAACAGAGTAATTGTCCATGAAACGGGTCAAAATTGTGAATGACCGACACGAAAAACCGTGGTTCGTTAGTGGAAATCACTGATAGACCCCAAACAAGGAGTAAATGATACATAAATGCACCGACACGGCCGCCGGGTTCATTAATCGTGGAAATCACTCGATCCAAAACGGGCCTAAATCGCCAAAACTATGAGTAATTGAGGACCGAGTCAAAATTGTGAGTGTTGATGACCGACACGAAAACGCACCCTTCGTTAATCATGGAAATCACCCTGGGACCCCAAACAGTGAGTAATAGTCCATGAAACGGGCCAGATCGCCAAAATTATGAGTGTTGAAGACCGACACGTAAACGCGCCCCGGGTTCATTAATCGTGGAAATCACCCGACCCCAAAACAGTGAGTAGTAGTCAAAGAAACGGGCCAAATCGCCAAAATTGCAATTGTTGATGACCGACACGCAACGGGCCGCCAAAATTATGAGTTCAACAACCATGGAAATCGCTCCCGGGACCCCAAAACGAGTAGTAGTCCACGAAACGGGCCAATCGCCAAAATTGCAATTGTTGAGTGTCAATGACCGACATGAGTAAACATACCCCGTGTTCGCCAATCCCCGTGGAAATCGACTCCGGACCCCAAAATGAGTAGTAGTCCAAGAAACGGGCCAGAATCGCCAAAATTGCAATTGTTGATGACCGCACGTCACCGCACCTTGGGGTTCAACAAATCATGGAAATCGCTGGGACCCCAAAACGGTGAGTAATAGTCCACGAAAGGGGTCGAATCGACAAAAACCGTGAGTGTTGACGACCGACACGTAAACGCACCCTGTGGTTCATGACTCGGGACCCCAAAAATAATCGTGGAAATCACTTTAGACCCCAAAACAGTGAGTAATTGTAAATCACTAAACGGGCCAGAATTGGCCAAAATTGTGAATATTGATGACCGACACGTAAACGCTACCGGGTTCATTAATCGGGAAATCACCCGAACCCAAAGCAATGAGTAATAATCCACTAAACGGGCAAAATTGGCCAAAATGTGAGTGTTGAGGACCGACACGTAAACGCTCCCCGGATTTCGTTAATCATGGAAAAAACCTTGGGACCCCAAAACAGCGAGTAATAGTTCACGAAACGTGCCAGAATCAGCCAAAACTATTAGTATTGATCACCGACACGTAAACATACACCGTTTTCGCCAATCGTGGAAATCACTCCGGACCCCAAAATGAGTAGTAGTCCATGAAACGGCAAGAATCGCCAAAATTGCAATTGTTGATGACCAACACGCCAAGACCTTGGGGTTCAACAACCATGGAAATCGCTGGGACCCAAAACAGAGAGTAGTAGTTTACGAAACGGGTCAAAATCGACAAAAAACATGAGTGTTGATGACCGACACGTAAACGCACCCCGTGGTTCGTCAATCGTGGAAATCAATCTGGGTCCCCAAAACAGTGAGTAATTGTCCATGAAACGGGCCAGAATCCGCCAAAACTTTGAGTGTTGATGACGGACACATGAACTTACCTCGTGGTTCATTTATCGTGGAAATCACTCAGGGACCCCCAAATGGTGAGTAATAGTCCACGAAACGGGCCAGAATTGGGAAAAAAATTGTGAATGTTGATGACAGCCACGTAAACGCACACCAGGGTTCGTTAATCGTGGAAATCACTCTGGGGCCCCAAACAGTGAGTAATAGTCCACGAAACGGGCCGAATCGGCAAAACTGTGAGTGTTGATGACCAACACATAAACACACCGGGTTCTTTAATCGTGGAAATCACCCGGACCCCAAACACGCTTAGTAATAGTCCATGAAACGGGCCAGAATCGCAAAACTCTGGCGTGTTGATGACCGACACGTAAACGCACTCGGGTTTGTTAATGTTGAAATCACCCGGCCCCAAAATTGTGAGTACTACTCTCAATAAACGGGCCAGAATCAGCCAGAACTGTGAGTGTTGATGACCGACACGTAAGCGCAACTTGCGTTGAACAACTATGGAAATCGCCGACCCCAAAACGCTGAGTAATGGTCCACTAAACGGGTCGAATCGATTTAAAACCGCAAGTGTTGATGACCAAACGTAAATGCACCCCGGTTCGTTAATCGTGGAAATCACTCGATCCAAAACAGTGAGTAATTGTCCATGAAAACGGGCCAGAATCGCCAAAACTGTGAATTTTGAGGACCGACACCTAAACACACCCCGGAGTTCGTTAATCATGGAAATCACCTTGGGACCTCAAAACAAGGAGTAGTAGTCCACGAACGGGCCAGAATCGCCAAAACTATGAGTGTTGATGACCGACACATAAACATACCCCGATGTTCACAATCCCGGAAATCACCCGGACCCCAAAATGAGTAGTAGTCCAAGAAACGGGCCATAATCGCCAAAATTGCAATTGTTGATGACCGACACGCAAGCACCTTGGGGTTCAACAACCATGGAAATCGCTGGGACCCCAAAACGGTGAGTAATAGTCCACGAACGGGCTAGAATCGCCAAAACTGTAGTGTCGATGACCGACATGTAAACATACCCCGTGTTCGCCAATCGTGGAAATGACTCGACCCCAAAATGAGTAGTAGTCCAAGAAACGGGCCAGAATCGCCAAAATTGCAATTGTTGATGACCGCACGCCACCGCACCTTGGGGTTCAACAGCCATGGAAATCGCTGGGACCCCAAAACGGTGAGTAATAGTCCACGAAAGGGGTCAATCGACAAAAACCGTGAGTGTTGACGACCGACACGTAAACGCACCCAGGGTTCATTAATCGTGGAAATCACTTTAGGACCCCAAAACAGTGAGTAATTGTACACGAAACGGGCCAGAATTGGCCAAAATTGTGAATATTGATGACCAACACGTAAACGCGCCCCGGGGTTCATTAATCGTGGGAAATCACTCCGGAACCCAAAGCAATGAGTAATAATCCACGAAATGGGGCAAAATTGGCCAAAACTGTGAGTGTTGAGGACCGACACGTAAACGCTCCCCGGATTTCGTCAATCATGGAAAAAACCTTGGGACCCCAAAACAAAGAGTAATAGTCCACGTAACGGGCTAGAATCGGCCAAAACTGTTAGTGTCGATGACCGACATGTAAACATACCCCGGTGTTCGTCAATCGTGGAAATCACTCCGGGACCCCAAAAATGAGTAGTAGTCCAAGAAACGGGCCAGAATCGGCCAGAATTGCAATTGTTGATGACCGGCACGTCACCGCACCTTGGGGTTCAACAGCCATGGAAATCGCTGGGGACCCCAAAACGGTGAGTAATAGTCCACGAAAGGGGTCGAATCGACAAAACCGTGAGTGTTGACGATCGACACGTAAACGCACCCTGTGGTTCATTAATCGTGGAAATCACTTTAGGACCCCAAAACAGTGAGTAATTGTACACTAAACGGGCCAGAATTGGCCAAAATTGTGAATATTGATGACCGACACGTAAACGCCGCCTCGGGTTCATTAATCGGGAAATCACCCGAACCCAAAGCAATGAGTAATAATCCACTAAACGGGCAAAATTGGCCAAAACTGTGAGTGTTGAGGACCGACACGTAAACGCCCCGGATTTCGTTAATCATGGAAAAACCTTGGGACCCCAAAACAGCGAGTAATAGTCCACGAAACGCGCGTAATCGCCAAAACTATTAGTATTGATGACCGACACGTAAACATACACCGTTTTCGCCAATCGTGGAAATCACCCGGACCCCAAAATGAGTAGTAGTCCAAGAAACGGGCAAGAATCGCCAAAATTGCAATTGTTGATGACCAACACGTCAGCGCACCTTGGGGTTCAACAACCATGGAAATCGCTTTGGGACCCCAAAATAGAGAGTAGTAGTTTACGAAACGGGTCAAAATCGACAAAAAACATGAGTGTTGATGACCGACACGTAAACGCACCCCGTGGTTCGTCAATCGTGGAAATCAATCCGGGACCCCAAAACAGTGAGTAATTGTCCATGAAACGGGCCCGAATCCGCCAAAACTTTGAGTGTTGATGACCGACACATGAACTTACCTCGTGTTCATTTATCGTGGAAATCACCAGGACCCCAAAATGGTGAGTAATAGTCCACTAAACGGGCCAGAATTGGGCAAAAATTGTGAATGTTGATGACCGCCACGTAAACGCACACCGGGTTCGTTAATCGTGGAAATCACCGGGGCCACAAACAGTGAGTAATAGTCCATGAAACGGGCCAGAATCGGCAAAACTGTGAGTGTCGATGACCAACACATAAACACACCGGGTTCTTTAATCGTGGAAATCACCCGGACCCCAACACGCTTAGTAATAGTCCATGAAACGGGCCAGAATCGCAAAAACTGTGCGTGTTGATGACCGACACGTAAACGCACTCGGGTTTGTTAATGTTGGAAATCACCCGGCCCCAAAATTGTGAGTACTACTTCACTAAACGGGCCGAATCAGCCGTAATCGTGAGTGTTGATGACCGACACGTAAGCGCAACTTGCGGTTGAACAACTATGGAAATCGCCGACCCCAAATCGCTGAGTAATGTTCCACGAAACGGGTCAGAATCGACGAAAACCGCAAGTGTTGATGACCGAAACGTAAATGCACCCCGGGGTTCGTTAATCGTGGAAATCACTCTGGGATCCAAAAACAGTGAGTAATTGTCCATGAAAACGGGCCAGAATCGGCCAAAACTGTGAATTTTGAGGACCGACACCTAAACACACCCTGGAGTTCGTTAATCATGGAAATCACCTTGGGACCCCAAAACAGTGAGTAGTAGTCCACGAAACGGGCCAGAATCGGCCAAAACTATGAGTGTTGATGACCGACACATAAACATACCCCGATGTTCGCCAATCCTGGAAATCACCCGGACCCCAAAATGAGTAGTAGTCCAAGAAACGGGCCATAATCGCCAAAATTGCAATTGTTGATGACCGACACGCAACGCACCTTGGGGTTCAACAACCATGGAAATCGCTGGGACCCCAAAACGGTGAGTAATAGTCCACGTAACGGGCTAGAATCGGCCAAAACTATTAGTGTCGATGACCGACATGTAAACATACCCCGGTGTTCGTCAATCGTGGAAATGACTCCGGGACCCCAAAAATGAGTAGTAGTCCAAGAAACGGGCCAGAATCGGCCAAAATTGCAATTGTTGATGACCGGCACGTCACCGCACCTTGGGGTTCAACAGCCATGGAAATCGCTTTGGGACCCCAAAACGGTGAGTAATAGTTCACGAAAGGGGTCAGAATCGACAAAAACCTTGAGTGTTGACGACCGACACGTAAACGCACCCCAGGGTTCATTAATCGTGGAAATCACTTTAGGACCCCAAAACAGTGAGTAATTGTACACGAAACGGGCCAGAATTGGCCAAAATTGTGAATATTGATGACCGACACGTAAACGCGCCCCGGGGTTCATTAATCGTGGGAAATCACTCCGGAACCCAAAGCAATGAGTAATAATCCACGAAACGGGGCAAAATTGGCCAAAACTGTGAGTGTTGAGGACCGACACGTAAACGCCCCGGATTTCGTTAATCATGGAAAAACCTTGGGACCCCAAAACAGCGAGTAATAGTCCACTAAACGCGCTGTAATCGCCAAAACTATTAGTATTGATGACCGACACGTAAACATACACCGTTTTCGCCAATCGTGGAAATCACCCGGACCCCAAAATGAGTAGTAGTCCAAGAAACGGGCAAGAATCGCCAAAATTGCAATTGTTGATGACCAACACGCCAACAAGCACCTTGGGGTTCAACAACCATGGAAATCGCTTGGGACCCCAAAATAGAGAGTAGTAGTTTACGAAACGGGTCAAAATCGACAAAAAACATGAGTGTTGATGACCGACACGTAAACGCACCCCGTGGTTCGTCAATCGTGGAAATCAATCTGGGACCCCAAAACAGTGAGTAATTGTCCATGAAACGGGCCAGAATCCGCCAAAACTTTGAGTGTTGATGACCGACACATGAACTTACCTCGTGGTTCATTTATCGTGGAAATCACTCAGGGACCCCAAAATGGTGAGTAATAGTCCACGAAACGGGCCAGAATTGGGCAAAAAATTGTGAATGTTGATGACCGCCACGTAAACGCACACCAGGGTTCGTTAATCGTGGAAATCACTCTGGGGCCACAAACAGTGAGTAATAGTCCATGAAACGGGCCAGAATCGGCAAAAACTGTGAGTGTCGATGACCAACACATAAACACACTCCGGGGTTCTTTAATCGTGGAAATCACTCCGGGACCCCAACACAGTTAGTAATAGTCCATGAAACGGGCCAGAATCGGCAAAAACTGTGCGTGTTGATGACCGACACGTAAACGCACCCTGGGGTTTGTTAATGTTGGAAATCACTCCGGGGCCCCAAAATTGTGAGTACTACTCTACGAAACGGGCCAGAATCAGCCAGAACTGTGAGTGTTGATGACCGACACGTAAGCGCAACTTGCGGTTGAACAACTATGGAAATCGCTTCGGGACCCCAAATCGCTGAGTAATGTTCCACGAAACGGGTCAGAATCGACGAAAACCGCAAGTGTTGATGACCGAAACGTAAATGCACCCCGGGGTTCGTTAATCGTGGAAATCACTCTGGGATCCAAAAACAGTGAGTAATTGTCCATGAAAACGGGCCAGAATCGGCCAAAACTGTGAATTTTGAGGACCGACACCTAAACACACCCTGGAGTTCGTTAATCATGGAAATCACCTTGGGACCCCAAAACAGTGAGTAGTAGTCCACGAAACGGGCCAGAATCGGCCAAAACTATGAGTGTTGATGACCGACACATAAACATACCCCGATGTTCGCCAATCTCGAAATCACCCGGACCCCAAAATGAGTAGTAGTCCAAGAAACGGGCCATAATCGGCCAAAATTGCAATTGTTGATGACCGACACATCAGCGCACCTTGGGGTTCAACAACCATGGAAATCGCTTTGGGACCCCAAAACGGTGAGTAATAGTCCACGTAACGGGCTAGAATCGGCCAAAACTATTAGTGTCGATGACTGACATGTAAACATACCCCGGTGTTCGTCAATCGTGGAAATGACTCCGGGACCCCAAAAATGAGTAGTAGTCCAAGAAACGGGCCAGAATCGGCCAAAATTGCAATTGTTGATGACCGCACGCCACCGCACCTTGGGGTTCAACAGCCATGGAAATCGCTTGGGACCCCAAAACGGTGAGTAATAGTTCACGAAAGGGGTCAGAATCGACAAAAACCTTGAGTGTTGACGACCGACACGTAAACGCACCCCAGGGTTCATTAATCGTGGAAATCACTTTAGGACCCCAAAACAGTGAGTAATTGTACACGAAACGGGCCAGAATTGGCCAAAATTGTGAATATTGATGACCGACACGTAAACGCGCCCCGGGGTTCATTAATCGTGGGAAATCACTCCGGAACCCAAAGCAATGAGTAATAATCCACGAAACGGGGCAAAATTGGCCAAAACTGTGAGTGTTGAGGACCGACACGTAAACGCTCCCCGGATTTCGTTAATCATGGAAAAAACCTTGGGACCCCAAAACAGCGAGTAATAGTCCACGAAACGTGCCAGAATCGGCCAAAACTACTAGTATTGATGACCGACACGTAAACATACACCGGTTTTCGTCAATCGTGGAAATCACCCGGACCCCAAAATGAGTAGTAGTCCAAGAAACGGGCAAGAATCGCCAAAATTGCAATTGTTGATGACCAACACGCCAACAAGACCTTGGGGTTCAACAACCATGGAAATCGCTTTGGGACCCCAAAACAGAGAGTAGTAGTTTACGAAACGGGTCAAAATCGACAAAAAACATGAGTATTGATGACCGACACGTAAAGGCACCTCGTGGTTCGTCAATCGTGGAAATCAATCTGGGTCCCCAAAACAGTGAGTAATTGTCCATGAAACGGGCCAGAATCCGCCAAAACTTTGAGTGTTGATGACCGACACATGAACTTACCTCGTGGTTCATTTATCGTGGAAATCACTCAGGGACCCCAAAATGGTGAGTAATAGTCCATGAAACGGGCCAGAATCGGCCAAAAAATTGTGAATGTTGATGACCGCCACGTAAACGCACACCAGGGTTCGTTAATCGTGGAAATCACTCCGGGGCCCCAAACAGTGAGTAATAGTCCACGAAACGGGCCAGAATCGGCAAAAACTGTGAGTGTTGATGACCAACACATAAACACACCGGGTTCTTTAATCGTGGAAATCACCCGGACCCCAACACGCTTAGTAATAGTCCATGAAACGGGCCAGAATCGGCAAAAACTGTGAGTGTTGATGACCGACACGTAAACGCACCCTGGGGTTTGTTAATGTTGGAAATCACCCGGCCCCAAAATTGTGAGTACTACTCACTAAACGGGCCGAATCAGCCGAATCGTGAGTGTTGATGACCGACACGTAAGCGCAACTTGCGGTTGAACAACTATGGAAATCGCCGACCTCAAAACGCTGAGTAATGGTCCACGAAACGGGTCAGAATCGACGAAAACCGCGAGTGTTGATGACCGAAACGTAAATGCACCCCGGGGTTCGTTAATCGTGGAAATCACTCTGGGAGCCAAAAACAGTGAGTAATTGTCCATGAAAACGGGCCAGAATCGGTCAAAACTGTGAATTTTGAGGACCGACACCTAGACACACCCAGGAGTTCGTTAATCATGGAAATCACCTTGGGACCCCAAAACAGTGAGTAATAGTCCACGAAACGGGCCAGAATCGGCCAAAACTATGAGTGTTGATGACCGAGACATAAACATACCCCGGTGTTCGTCAATCCTGAAAATCACTCCGGGACCCCAAAAATGAGTAGTAGTCCAAGAAACGGGCCATAATCGCCAAAATTGCAATTGTCGATGACCGACACGCCAACAGCACCTTGGGGTTCAACAACCATGGAAATCGCTGGGACCCCAAAACGGTGAGTAATAGTCCACGAAACGGGCTAGAATCGGCCAAAACTGTTAGTGTTGATGACCGACATGTAAACATACCCCGGTGTTCGTCAATCGTGGAAATGACTCCGGGACCCCAAAAATGAGTAGTAGTCCAAGAAACGGGCCAGAATCGGCCAAAATTGCAATTGTTGATGACCGGCACGTCACCGCACCTTGGGATTCAACTACCATGGAAATCGCTTTGGGACCCCAAAACGGTGAGTAATAGTCCACGAAAGGGGTCAGAATCGACAAAAACCGTGAGTGTTGACGACCGACACGTAAACGCACCCCAGGGTTCATTAATCGTGGAAATCACTTTAGGACCCCAAAACAGTGAGTAATAGTACACGAAACGGGCCAGAATCGGCCAAAATTGTGAATGTTGATGACCGACACGTAAACGCCCCAGGGTTCATTAATCGGGAAATCACCCGAACCCAAAGCAATGAGTAATAATCCACTAAACGGGCAAATTGGCCAAAACTGTGAGTGTTGATGACCAACACATAAACACACCGGGTTCGTTAATCGTGGAAATCACTCGATCCAAAACAGCGAGTAATAGTCCACGAAACGCGCTGAATCGCCAAAACTATTGGTATTGATGACCGACACGTAAACATTCACCGGTTTTCGTCAATCGTGGAAATCACTCCGGGCCCCCAAAAATGAGTAGTAGTCCAGGAAATGGACAAGAATCAGCCAAAATTGCAATTGTTGATGACCGACACGTCAGCGCACCTTGGGGTTCAACATCCATGGAAATCGCTTTGGGACCCCAAAACGGAGAGTAGTAGTCCATGAAACGGGTCAAAATCAACAAAAAACATGAGTGTTGATGACCGACACGTAAACGCACCCCGTGGTTCGTCAATCATGGAAATCAATCTGGGACCCCAAAATAGTGAGTAATTTTCCACGAAACGGGCCAGAATCAGCCAAAACTTTGAGTGTTGATGACCGACACATGAACTTACCTCGTGGTTCATTTATCGTGGAAATCACTCAGGGACCCCAAAATGGTGAGTACTAGTCCACGAAACGGGCCAGAATCGCCAAAAATTGTGAATGTTGATGACCGCCACGTAAACGCACACCAAAGCCGTTAATCGTGGAAATCACCCGGCCCCAAACAGTGAGTAATAGTCCATGAAACGGGCCAGAATCGGCAAAACTGTGAGTGTTGATGACCAACACATAAACACACCGGGGTTCTTTAATCGTGGAAATCACTCCGGGACCCCAACACAGTTAGTAATAGTCCATGAAACGGGCCAGAATCGGCAAAAACTGTGAGTGTTGATGACCGACACGTAAACGCACACTGGGTTTGTTAATGTTGGAAATCACTCCGGGGCCCCAAAATAGTGCGTACTACTCTACGAAACGGGCCAGAATCAGCCAGAACTGTGAGTGTTGATGACCGACACGTAAGCGCAACTTGCGATTGAACAACTATGGAAATCGCTTCGGGACCCCAAAACGCTGAGTAATGGTCCATGAAAGGGTCAGAATCGACGAAAACCGCGAGTGTTGATGACCGAAACGTAAATGCACCCCGGGGTTCGTTAATCGTGGAAATCACTCTGGGATCCAAAAACAGTGAGTAATTGTCCATGAAAACGGGCCAGAATCGGCCAAAACTGTGAATTTTGAGGACCGACACCTAAACACACCCTGGAGTTCGTTAATCATGGAAATCACCTTGGGACCCCAAAACAGTGAGTAGTAGTCCACGAAACGGGCCAGAATCGGCCAAAACTATGAGTGTTGATGACCGACACATAAACATACCCCGATGTTCGCCAATCCTCGAAATCACCCGGACCCCAAAATGAGTAGTAGTCCAAGAAACGGGCCATAATCGCCAAAATTGCAATTGTTGATGATGACACGCCAACGCACCTTGGGGTTCAACAACCATGGAAATCGCTTTGGGACCCCAAAACGGTGAGTAATAGTCCACGTAACGGGCTAGAATCGGCCAAAACTATTACTGTCGATGACCGACATGTAAACATACCCCGGTGTTCGTCAATCGTGGAAATGACTCCGGGACCCCAAAAATGAGTAGTAGTCCAAGAAACGGGCCAGAATCGGCCAAAATTGCAATTGTTGATGACCGGCACGTCACCGCACCTTGGGGTTCAACAGCCATGGAAATCGCTTTGGGACCCCAAAACGGTGAGTAATAGTCCACGAAAGGGGTCAGAATCAACAAAAACTGTGAGTGTTGACGACCGACACGTAAACGCACCCCAGGGTTCATTAATCGTGGAAATCACTTTAGGACCCCAAAACAGTGAGTAATTGTACACGAAACGGGCCAAAATTGGCCAAAATTGTGAATATTGATGACCGACACGTAAACGCGCCCCGGGGTTCATTAATCGTGGGAAATCACTCCGGAACCCAAAGCAATGAGTAATAATCCACTAAACGGGCAAAATTGGCCAAAACTGTGAGTGTTGAGGACCGACACGTAAACGCCCCGGATTTCGTTAATCATGGAAAAACCTTGGGACCCCAAAACAGCGAGTAATAGTCCACTAAACGCGCTTAATCGCCAAAACTATTAGTATTGATGACCGACACGTAAACATACACCGGTTTTCGTCAATCGTGGAAATCACTCCGGGACCCCAAAAATGAGTAGTAGTCCAAGAAACGGGCAAGAATCGGCCAAAATTGCAATTGTTGATGACCAACACGTCAGCGCACCTTGGGGTTCAACAACCATGGAAATCGCTTTGGGACCCCAAAACAGAGAGTAGTAGTTTACGAAACGGGTCAAAATCGACAAAAAACATGAGTATTGATGACCGACACGTAAACGCACCCCGTGGTTCGTCAATCGTGGAAATCAATCTGGGTCCCCAAAACAGTGAGTAATTGTCCATGAAACGGGCCAGAATCCGCCAAAACTTTGAGTGTTGATGACCGACACATGAACTTACCTCGTGGTTCATTTATCGTGGAAATCACTCAGGGACCCCAAAATGGTGAGTAATAGTCCACGAAACGGGCCAGAATCGGCCAAAAAATTGTGAATGTTGATGACCGCCACGTAAACGCACACCAGGGTTCGTTAATCGTGGAAATCACTCCGGGGCCCCAAACAGTGAGTAATAGTCCACGAAACGGGCCAGAATCGGCAAAAACTGTGAGTGTTGATGACCAACACATAAACACACTCCGGGGTTCTTTAATCGTGGAAATCACCCGGGACCCCAACACGTTAGTAATAGTCCATGAAACGGGCCAGAATCGGCAAAACTGTGAGTGTTGATGACCGACACGTAAACGCACCTCGGGTTTGTTAATGTTGAAATCACCCGGCCCCAAAATTGTGAGTACTACTTCACTAAACGGGCCGAATCAGCCGGAACTGTGAGTGTTGATGACCGACACGTAAGCGCAACTTGCGGTTGAACAACTATGGAAATCGCTTCGGGACCCCAAAACGCTGAGTAATGGTCCACGAAACGGGTCAGAATCGACGAAAACCGCGAGTGTTGATGACCGAAACGTAAATGCACCCCGGGGTTCGTTAATCGTGGAAATCACTCTGGGAGCCAAAAACAGTGAGTAATTGTCCATGAAAACGGGCCAGAATCGGTCAAAACTGTGAATTTTGAGGACCGACACCTAAACACACCCTGGAGTTCGTTAATCATGGAAATCACCTTGGGACCCCAAAACAGTGAGTAATAGTCCACGAAACGGGCCAGAATCGGCCAAAACTATGAGTGTTGATGACCGAGACATAAACATACCCCGGTGTTCGTCAATCCTGAAAATCACTCCGGGACCCCAAAAATGAGTAGTAGTCCCAAGAAACGGGCCATAATCGGCCAAAATTGCAATTGTCGATGACCGACACGTCAGCGCACCTTGGGGTTCAACAACCATGGAAATCGCTTTGGGACCCCAAAACGGTGAGTAATAGTCCACGAAACGGGCTAGAATCGGCCAAAACTGTTAGTGTTGATGACCGACATGTAAACATACCCCGGTGTTCGTCAATCGTGGAAATGACTCCGGGACCCCAAAAATGAGTAGTAGTCCAAGAAACGGGCCAGAATCGGCCAAAATTGCAATTGTTGATGACCGGCACGTCACCGCACCTTGGGATTCAACTACCATGGAAATCGCTTTGGGACCCCAAAACGGTGAGTAATAGTCCACGAAAGGGGTCAGAATCGACAAAAACCGTGAGTGTTGACGACCGACACGTAAACGCACCCCAGGGTTCTTTAATCGTGGAAATCACTTTAGGACCCCAAAACAGTGAGTAATAGTACACGAAACGGGCCAGAATCGGCCAAAATTGTGAATGTTGATGACCGACACGTAAACGCGCCCCAGGGTTCATTAATCGTGGGAAATCACTCCGGAACCCAAAGCAATGAGTAATAATCCACGAAACGGGGCAAAATTGGCCAAAACTGTGAGTGTTGATGACCAACACATAAACACACTCCGGGGTTCGTTAATCGTGGAAATCACTCTGGGATCCAAAAACAGCGAGTAATAGTCCACGAAACGTGCCAGAATCGGCCAAAACAATTGGTATTGATGACCGACACGTAAACATTCACCGGTTTTCGTCAATCGTGGAAATCACTCCGGGCCCCCAAAAATGAGTAGTAGTCCAAGAAACGGACAAGAATCAGCCAAAATTGCAATTGTTGATGACCGACACGTCAGCGCACCTTGGGGTTCAACATCCATGGAAATCGCTTTGGGACCCCAAAACGGAGAGTAGTAGTCCATGAAACGGGTCAAAATCGACAAAAAACATGAGTGTTGATGACCGACACGTAAACGCACCCCGTGGTTCGTCAATCATGGAAATCAATCTGGGACCCCAAAATAGTGAGTAATTGTCCACGAAACGGGCCAGAATCAGCCAAAACTTTGAGTGTTGATGACCGACACATGAACTTACCTCGTGGTTCATTTATCGTGGAAATCACTCAGGGACCCCAAAATGGTGAGTACTAGTCCACGAAACGGGCCAGAATCGGCCAAAAAATTGTGAATGTTGATGACCGCCACGTAAACGCACACCAGGCTTCGTTAATCGTGGAAATCACTCCGGGGCCCAAACAGTGAGTAATAGTCCACGAAACGGGCCAGAATCGGCAAAAACTGTGAGTGTTGATGACCAACACATAAACACACTCCGGGGTTCTTTAATCGTGGAAATCACTCCGGGACCCCAACACAGTTAGTAATAGTCCATGAAACGGGCCAGAATCGGCAAAAACTGTGAGTGTTGATGACCGACACGAAAACGCACACTGGGTTTGTTAATGTTGGAAATCACTCCGGGGCCCCAAAATAGTGCGTACTACTCTACGAAACGGGCCAGAATCAGCCAGAACTGTGAGTGTTGATGACCGACACGTAAGCGCAACTTGCGATTGAACAACTATGGAAATCGCTTCGGGACCCCAAAACGCTGAGTAATGGTCCATGAAAGGGTCAGAATCGACGAAAACCGCGAAAAGTTGACGATCAAACGTAAATGCACCCCGGTTCGTTAATCGTGGAAATCACTCTGGGATCCAAAAACAGTGATTAATTGTCCATGAAAACGGGCCAGAATCGGCCAAAACTGTGAATTTTGAGGACCGACACCTAAACACACCCTGGAGTTCGTTAATCATGGAAATCACCTTGGGACCCCAAAACAGTGAGTAGTAGTCCACGAAACGGGCCAGAATCGGCCAAAACTATGAGTGTTGATGACCGACACATAAACATACCCCGATGTTCGTCAATCCTGGAAATCACTCCGGGACCCCAAAAATGAGTAGTAGTCCAAGAAACGGGCCATAATCGGCCAAAATTGCAATTGTTGATGACCGACACGTCAGCGCACCTTGGGGTTCAACAACCATTGAAATCGCTTTGGGACCCCAAAACGGTGAGTAATAGTCCACGTAACGGGCTAGAATCGGCCAAAACTATTACTGTCGATGACCGACATGTAAACATACCCCGGTGTTCGTCAATCGTGGAAATGACTCCGGGACCCCAAAAATGAGTAGTAGTCCAAGAAACGGGCCAGAATCGGCCAAAATTGCAATTGTTGATGACCGGCACGTCACCGCACCTTGGGGTTCAACAGCCATGGAAATCGCTTTGGGACCCCAAAACGGTGAGTAATAGTCCACGAAAGGGGTCAGAATCGACAAAAACCGTGAGTGTTGACGACCGACACGTAAACGCACCCCAGGGTTCATTAATCGTGGAAATCACTTTAGGACCCCAAAACAGTGAGTAATTGTACACGAAACGGGCCAGAATTGGCCAAAATTGTGAATATTGATGACCGACACGTAAACGCGCCCCGGGGTTCATTAATCGTGGGAAATCACTCCGGAACCCAAAGCAATGAGTAATAATCCACGAAACGGGGCAAAATTGGCCAAAACTGTGAGTGTTGAGGACCGACACGTAAACGCTCCCCGGATTTCGTTAATCATGGAAAAAACCTTGGGACCCCAAAACAGCGAGTAATAGTCCACGAAACGTGCCAGAATCGGCCAAAACTATTATTATTGATGACCGACACGTAAACATACACCGGTTTTCGTCAATCGTGGAAATCACTCCGGGACCCCAAAAATGAGTAGTAGTCCAAGAAACGGGCAAGAATCGGCCAAAATTGCAATTGTTGATGACCAACACGTCAGCGCACCTTGGGGTTCAACAACCATGGAAATCGCTTTGGGACCCCAAAACAGAGAGTAGTAGTTTACGAAACGGGTCAAAATCGACAAAAAACATGAGTATTGATGACCGACACGTAAACGCACACCGTGGTTCGTCAATCGTGGAAATCAATCTGGGTCCCCAAAACAGTGAGTAATTGTCCATGAAACGGGCCGAATCCGCCAAAACTTTGAGTGTTGATGATGACACATGAACTTACTCGTGGTTCATTTATCGTGGAAATCACCGGGACCCCAAAATGGTGAGTAATAGTCCACTAAACGGGCCAGAATCGCCAAAAATTGTGAATGTTGATGACCGCCACGTAAACGCACACCAGGGTTCGTTAATCGTGGAAATCACCCGGCCCCAAACAGTGAGTAATAGTCCACTAAACGGGCCAGAATCGGCAAAACTGTGAGTGTTGATGACCAACACATAAACACACCGGGGTTCTTTAATCGTGGAAATCACCCGGACCCCAAACACGCTTAGTAATAGTCCATGAAACGGGCCGAATCGGCAAAACTGTGAGTGTTGATGACCGACACGTAAACGCACTCGGGTTTGTTAATGTTGGAAATCACCCGGGCCCCAAAATTGTGAGTACTACTTCACTAAACGGGCCGAATCAGCCAGAATCGTGAGTGTTGATGACCGACACGTAAGCGCAACTTGCGTTGAACAACTATGGAAATCGCCGACCCCAAAACGCTGAGTAATGGTCCACGAAACGGGTCAATCGATTTAAACCGCAAGTGTTGATGACCAAACGTAAATGCACCCCGGTTCGTTAATCGTGGAAATCACTCTGGGAGCCAAAAACAGTGAGTAATTGTCCATGAAAACTGGCCAGAATCGGTCAAAACTGTGAATTTTGAGGACCGACACCTCAACACACCCTGGAGTTCGTTAATCATGGAAATCACCTTGGGACCCCAAAACAGTGAGTAATAGTCCACGAAACGGGCCAGAATCGGCCAAAACTATGAGTGTTGATGACCGAGACATAAACATACCCCGGTGTTCGTCAATCCTGAAAATCACTCCGGGACCCCAAAAATGAGTAGTAGTCCAAGAAACGGGCCATAATCGGCCAAAATTGCAATTGTCGATGACCGACACGTCAGCGCACCTTGGGGTTCAACAACCATGGAAATCGCTTTGGGACCCCAAAACGGTGAGTAATAGTCCACGAAACGGGCTAGAAACGGCCAAAACTGTTAGTGTTGATGACCGACATGTAAACATACCCCGGTGTTCGTCAATCGTGGAAATGACTCCGGGACCCCAAAAATGAGTAGTAGTCCAAGAAACGGGCCAGAATCGGCCAAAATTGCAATTGTTGATGACCGGCACGTCACCGCACCTTGGGATTCAACTACCATGGAAATCGCTTTGGGACACCAAAACGGTGAGTAATAGTCCACGAAAGGGGTCGAATCGACAAAACCGTGAGTGTTGACGACCGACACGTAAACGCACCCCAGGGTTCATTAATCGTGGAAATCACTTTAGGACCCCAAAACAGTGAGTAATAGTACACGAAACGGGCCAGAATCGGCCAAAATTGTGAATGTTGATGACCGACACGTAAACGCGCCCCAGGGTTCATTAATCGTGGGAAATCACTCCGGAACCCAAAGCAATGAGTAATAATCCACGAAACGGGGCAAAATTGGCCAAAACTGTGAGTGTTGATGACCAACACATAAACACACTCCGGGGTTCGTTAATCGTGGAAATCACTCTGGGATCCAAAAACAGCGAGTAATAGTCCACGAAACGTGCCAGAATCGGCCAAAACTATTGGTATTGATGACCGACACGTAAACATACACCGGTTTTCGTCAATCGTGGAAATCACTCCGGGCCCCCAAAAATGAGTAGTAGTCCACGAAACGGGCAAGAATCAGCCAAAATTGCAATTGTTGATGACCGACACGTCAGCGCACCTTGGGGTTCAACATCCATGGAAATCGCTTTGGGACCCCAAAACGGAGAGTAGTAGTCCATGAAACGGGTCAAAATCGACAAAAAACATGAGTGTTGATGACCGACACGTAAACGCACCCCGTGGTTCGTCAATCATGGAAATCAATCTGGGACCCCAAAATAGTGAGTAATTGTCCACGAAACGGGCCAGAATCAGCCAAAACTTTGAGTGTTGATGACCGACACATGAACTTACCTCGTGGTTCATTTATCGTGGAAATCACTCAGGGACCCCAAAATGGTGAGTAATAGTCCACGAAACGGGCCAGAATCGGCCAAAAAATTTGTGAATGTTGATGACCGCCACGTAAACGCACACCAGGCTTCGTTAATCGTGGAAATCACTCCGGGGCCCCAAACAGTGAGTAATAGTCCAGAAACGGGCCAGAATCGGCAAAAACTGTGAGTGTTGATGACCAACACATAAACACACTCCATGGTTCTTTAATCGTGGAAATCACTCCGGGACCCCAACACAGTTAGTAATAGTCCATGAAACGGGCCAGAATCGGCAAAAACTGTGAGTGTTGATGACCGACATGTAAACGCACACTGGGTTTGTTAATGTTGGAAATCACCCGGCCCCAAAATAGTGCGTACTACTCTCGTAAACGGGCCGAATCAGCCGAATCGTGAGTGTTGATGACCGACACGTAAGCGCAACTTGCGATTGAACAACTATGGAAATCGCCTCGGGACCCCAAAACGCTGAGTAATGGTCCATGAAAGGGTCAGAATCGACGAAAACCGCGAAAAGTTGATGACCGAAACGTAAATGCACCCCGGGGTTCGTTAATCGTGGAAATCACTCTGGGATCCAAAAACAGTGAGTAATTGTCCATGAAAACGGGCAAGAAACGGCCAAAACTGTGAATTTTTAGGATCGACACCTAAACACACCCTGGAGATCGTTAATTATGGAAATCACCTTGGGACCCCAAAACAGTGAGTAATAGTCCACGAAACGGGCCAGAATCGGCCAAAACTATGAGTGTTGATGACCGACACATAAACATACCCCGGTGTTCGTCAATCCTGGAAATCACTCCGGGACTCCAAAAATGAGTAGTAGTCCAAGAAACGGGCCATAATCGGCCAAAATTGCAATTGTTGATGACCGACACCTCAGCGCACCTTGGGGTTCAACAACCATGGAAATCGCTTTGGGACCCCAAAATGGTGAGTAATAATCCATGAAACGGGCTAGAATCGTCCAAAACTGTTAGTGTTGATGACCGATATGTAAACATACCCCGGTGTTCGTCAATCGTGGAAATGACTCCGGGACCCCAAAAATGAGTAGTGGTCCAAGAAACGGGCCAGAATCGGCCAAAATTGCAATTGTTGATGACCGGCACGTCACCGCACCTTGGGGTTCTACAACCATGGAAATCGCTTTGGGACCCCAAAACGGTGAGTAATAGTCCACGAAACGGGTCAGAATCGACAAAAACTGTGAGTGTTGATGACCGACACGTAAACGCACCCCGTGGTTCGTCAATCGTGGAAATCAATCTGGTACCCCAAAACGGGCTAGAATCAGCCAAAAATGTGAGTGTTGATGACCGACACGTGAACTTACCCCGTGGTTCATTTATCGTGTAAATCACTCTGGGACCCCAAAATGGTGAGTAATAGTCCACGAAACGGTCCAGAATCGGCCAAAAAACTGTGAATATTGATGACCGCCACGTAAACGCACACCAGGGTTCGTTAATCATGGAAATCACTCCGGGGCCCCAAACAGTGAGTAATATTCCACGAAACGGGCCATAATCGGCAAAAACTGTGAGTGTTGATGACCAACACGCAAACACACTCCGGGGTTCATTAATCGTGGAAATCACACCGGGACCCCAACACAGTTAGTAATAGTCCACGAAACGGGCCAGAATCAGCAAAAACCGTGAGTTTTGATGACCGACATGTAAACGCACCCTGGGGTTTGTTAACGTCGGAAATCACTCCGGGGCCCCAAAATAGTGAGTAATACTCTACGAAACGGTCCAGAATCAGCCAGAACTGTGAGTGTTGATGACCGACACGTAAGCGCAACTTGCGGTTGAATAACTATGGAAATCGCTTCGGAACCCCAAAACTGTGAGTAATAATCCACGAAACGGGTCAGAATTGACAAAAACCGCGAGTGTTGATGACCAAAACGTAAATGCACCCCAGGGTTCATTAATCATGGAAATCACTCTGGGATCCCAAAACAGTGAGTAATTGTGCACGAAACGGGCCAGAATCGGCCAAAACTGTAAGTGTTGATGACCGACACGTAAACGCACCCCAGGGTTCATTAATCGTGGAAATCACTTTAGGACCCCAAAACAGTGAGTAATTGTCCATGAAACGGGCCAGAATCGGTCAAAACTGTGAGTGTTGATGACGGACACGTAAACGCACCCCGGGGTTCATTAATCGTGGAAATCACTCCGGGACCCCAAGATAGTGAGTAATAGTCCATGAAATGGGCCAAAAATTGGCCAAAACTGTGTGTGTTGATGGCCGATACGTAAACGCACCCCAGAGTTGGTTAATCATGGAAATCACTCCGGGACCCCAAAACAGTGAGTAATAGTCCACGAAACGGGCCAGAATCGACCAAAACTGTGAGTGTTGATGACCGACACGTAAACGCACCCCAGGGTTCGTTAATCGTGGAAATCACTTTAGGACCCCAAAACAGTGAGTAATTGTCCATGATACGGGCCAGAATCGGCCAAAACTGTGAATGTTGATGACCAACAGGTAAACGCGCCCCGGGGTTCATTAATCGTGGAAATCACTCGGGAACCCAAAACAGTGAGTAATAATCCACGAAACGGGCCAAAATCGGCCAAAACTGTGAGTGTTGAAGACCGACGCTAAACGCACCCCGGAGTTCGTTAATCACGGAAATCACCTTGGGACCCCAAAACAGTGAGTAATAGTCCATGAAACGGGCCAGAATCGGCCAAACCGTTAGTGTTGATGACCGACACGTAAACATATCCCGGTGTTCGTCAATCGTGGAAATCACTCCGGGACCCCAAAATGAGTAGTAGTCCAATAAATGGGCCAAAATCGGCCAAAATTGCAATTGTTGATGACCGACTCGTCAGCGCACCTTGGGGTTCAACAACCATGGAAATCGGTTTGGGACCCCAAAACAGTGTGTAATAGTCCACGAAACGGGTCAGAATCGACAAAAACCGTGAGTGTTGATGCCAACACATAAACGCACCCCATGGTTCGTCAATCGTGGAAATCAATCTGGGACCCCAAAACAATGAGTAATTGTCCATGAAATGGGCCAGAATCGGCCAAAAAACTGTGAATGTTGATGACCGCCACGTAAACGCACAATGGGGTTCGTTAATCGTGGAAATCACTCCGGGGCCCCAAACAGTGAGTAATTGTCCACGAAACGGGCCTGAATCGGCAAAAACTATGAGTGTTGATGACCAACACGGAAACACACTCCGGGGTTCATTAATCATGGAAATCACTCCGGGACCCCAAAACAGTGAGTAATAGTCCACCAAACGGGCTAGAATCGGCAAAAACTGTGAGTGTTGATGACCGACACGTAAACGCACCCTGGGGTTTGTTAATGTTGGAAATCACTCCGGGGCCCCAAAATAGTGAGTAATACTCTACGAAACGGACCAGAATCAGACAGGACTGTGAGTGTTGATGACCGACACGTAAGCACAACTTGCGGTTGAACAACTAAGGAAATCGCTTCGAGACCTCAAAACGGTGAGTAATGATCCACGAAACGGGTCAGAATCGACAAAAACTGCTAGTGTTGATGACCGAAACATAAATGCACCCTGGGTTTGTTAATCGTGGAAATCACTCCGGGATCCAAATACCGTGAGTCAAAACTGTGAGTGTTATTGACCGATACAAAAACGCACCCCAGGATTCATTAATCATGGAAATCACTTTAGGACCCCAAAACAGTGAGTAATTGTCCATGATACGGGCCAGAATTGGCCAAAACTGTGAATGTTGAAGACCGACACGTAAACGCGCCCACGGGGTTCATTAATCGTGGAAATCACCTTGAGACCCCAAAACAGTGAGTAATAGTCCACGAAACGGGCCAAAATCGGCCAAAACTGTGAGTCTTGAGGACCGACACGTAAACGCACCCCGGAGTTCGTTAATCATGGAAATCACCTTGAGACCCCAAAACAGTGAGTAATAGTCCACGAAACGGGCCAGAATCGGCCAAAACCGTTAGTGTTGATGACCGACACGTAAACATATCCCGGTGTTCGTCAATCATGGAAATCACTCCGGGACCCCAAAATGAGTAGTAGTCCATGAAACGGGCCAAAATTGGCCAAAATTGCAATTGTTGATGACCGACTCGTCAGCGCACCTTGGGGTTCAACAACCATGGAAATCGCTTTGGCACCCCAAAACAGTGTGTAATAGTCCACGAAACGGGTCAGAATCGACAAAAACCGTGAGTGTAGATGTCCAACACATAAACGCACCCCATGGTTCTTCAATCGTGGAAATCAATCTGGGACCCCAAAACAATGAGTAATTGTCCACGAAACGGGCCAGAATTGGCCAAAACTGTTTGTGTTGATGACGGAAACGTGAACTTTCCCTGTGGTTCATTTATCGTGGAAATCACTCTGGGACCCCAAGATGGTGAGTAATTGTCCACGAAACGGGCAAGAATCGGCCAAAAAACTGTGAATGTTGATGACCGCCACGTAAACGCACAATGGGGTTCGTTAATCGTGGAAATCACCCGGGCCCCAAACAGTGAGTAATTGTCCACTAAACGGGCCAGAATCGGCAAAACTATGAGTGTTGATGACCAACACGAAACACACTCGGGGTTCATTAATCGTGGAAATCACCCGGACCCCAAAACAGTGAGTAATAGTCGACTAAACGGGCTAGAATTGGCAAAATCTGTGAGTGTTGATGATCGACACGTAAACGCACCTCGGGTTTGTTAATGTTGGAAATCACTCCGGGGCCCCAAAATAGTGAGTAATACTCTACGAAACGGGCCAGAATCACCCAAAACTGTGAGTGTTGATGACCGACACGTAAATGCACCCCATGGTTCATTAATCGTGGAAATCACTCTGGGATCCCAAAACTGTGAGTAATTGTCCATGAAAAGGGCCAGAATCGGCCAAAACTGTGAATGTTGAAGACCGACACGTAAACGCGCCCCGGGGTTCGTTAATCATGGAAATCACTTTAGGACCCCAAAACAGTGAGTAATTGTCCACGAAACGGGCCAGAATCGGCCAAAACTGTGAGTGTTGATGACGGACACGTAAACGCACCCCGGGGTTCATTAATCGTGGATATCACTCCGGGATCCCAAGACAGTGAGTAATAGTCCATGAAATGGGCCAAAAATCGGCCAAAACTGTGTGTGTTGATGGCCGACACGTAAACGCACCCCAGAGTTCGTTAATCATGGAAATCACTCCGGGACCCAAAAACAGTGAGCAATAGTCCACGAAACGGGACAGAATCGACCAAAACTGTGACTGTTGATGATCGACACATAAGCGGAACATGGGCTTCGACAACTATGGAAATCGCTTCGGGGCCCCAAAACTAATAGTAATAGTCCATGAAACGGGTCAGAATCGACAAAAACCGCGAGTCTTGATGACCGAAACGTAAATGCACCCCGAGGTTCGTTAATGGTCGAAATCACTCTGGGGTCCAAAAAGTGTGAGTGTTGATGACCGACACATAAACGCACTCAGGGTTCGTTAATCATGGAAATCACTTTAGGACCCCAAAACAGTGAGTAATTGTCCACGATACGGGCCAGAATCGGCCAAAACTGTGAATGTTGATGACCGACACGTAAACGTGCCCCGGGGTTCATTAATCATGGAAATCACTCCGAACCCAAAACGGTGAGTAATAATCCACGAAACGGGCCAAAATCGGACAAAATTGTGAGTGTTGAGGACCGACACGGATACGCACCCCGGAGTTCGTTAATCATGGAAATCACCTTGGGACCCCAAAACAGTGAGTAATAGTCCACGAAACGGGCCAGAATCGGCCAAAACTGTTAGTGTTGATGACCGACACGTAAATATATCCCGGTGTTCGTCAGTCATGGAAATCACTCCGGGACCCCAAAATGAGTGGTAGTCCAAGAAACGGGCTAAAATCGGCCAAAATTGCAATTGTTGATGACCGACACGTCAGCGCACCTTGGGGTTCAGCAACCATGGAAATCGCTTTGGGACCCCAAAACAGTGAGTAATAGTCCACGAAACGGGTCAGAATAGACAAAAACCGTGAGTGTTGATGACCAACACGTAAATCCACCCCGTGGTTCGTCAATCGTGGAAATCAATCTGGGACCCCAAAACAATGAGTAATTGTCCACGAAACGGGCCAGAATTGGCCAAAACTGTTTGTGTTGATGACCGAAACGTGAACTTACCCCGTGGTTCATTTATCGTGGAAATCACTCTGGGACCCCAAGATGGTGAGTAATTGTCCACGAAACGGGCAAGAATCGGCCAAAAAACTGTGAATGTTGATGACCGCCACGTAAACGCACAGCGGGGTTCGTTAATCGTGGAAATCACTCCGGGGCCCCAAACAGTGAGTAATTGTCCACGAAACGGGCCAGAATCGGCAAAAACTATGAGTGTTGATGACCAACACGGAAACACACTCCGGGGTTCATTAATCGTGGAAATCACTCCGGGACCCCAAAACAGTGAGTAATAGTCGACGAAACGGGCTAGAATTGGCAAAATCTGTGAGTGTTGATGATCGACACGTAAACGCACCCTGGGGTTTGTTAATGTTGGAAATCACTCCGGGGCCCCAAAATAGTGAGTAATACTCTACGAAACGGGCCAGAATCACCCAAAACTGTGAGTGTTGATGACCGACACGTAAATGCACCCCATGGTTCATTAATCGTGGAAATCACTCTGGGATCCCAAAACTGTGAGTAATTGTCCATGAAAAGGGCCAGAATCGGCCAAAACTGTGAATGTTGAAGACCGACACGTAAACGCGCCCCGGGGTTCGTTAATCATGGAAATCACTTTAGGACCCCAAAACAGTGAGTAATTGTCCACGAAACGGGCCGAATCGCCAAAACTGTGAGTGTTGATGACGGACACGTAAACGCACTCGGGTTCATTAATCGTGGATATCACCCGGATCCCAAGACAGTGAGTAATAGTCCATGAATGGGCCAAAATCGCCAAAACTGTGTGTGTTGATGGCCGACACGTAAACGCACCCTGCAGTTCGTTAATCATGGAAATCACCCGGACCCAAAAACAGTGAGCAATAGTCCACGAAACGGGACAGAATCGACCAAAACTGTGGATCGTTGATGATCGACACATAAGCGAACATGGGCTTCGACAACTATGGAAATCGCCGGGGCCCCAAAACTAATAGTAATAGTCCATGAAACGGGTCGAATCGACAAAACCGCGAGTCTTGATGACCAAACGTAAATGCACCCGGGGTTCGTTAATGGTCGAAATCACTCGGGGTCCAAAAAGTGTGAGTGTTGATGACCGACACATAAACGCACTCAGGGTTCGTTAATCATGGAAATCACTTTAGGACCCCAAAACAGTGAGTAATTGTCCACGATACGGGCCAGAATCGGCCAAAACTGTGAATGTTGATGACCGACACGTAAACGTGCCCCGGGGTTCATTAATCATGGAAATCACTCCGAACCCAAAACGGTGAGTAATAATCCACGAAACGGGCCAAAATCGGACAAAATTGTGAGTGTTGAGGACCGACACGGATACGCACCCCGGAGTTCGTTAATCATGGAAATCACCTTGGGACCCCAAAACAGTGAGTAATAGTCCACGAAACGGGCCAGAATCGGCCAAAACTGTTAGTGTTGATGACCGACACGTAAATATATCCCGGTGTTCGTCAGTCATGGAAATCACTCCGGGACCCCAAAATGAGTGGTAGTCCAAGAAACGGGCTAAAATCGGCCAAAATTGCAATTGTTGATGACCGACACGTCAACACACCTTGGGGTTCAAAGAACCATGGAAATCGCTTTGGGACCCCAAAACAGTGAGTAATAGTCCACTAAACGGGTCGAATAGACAAAACCGTGAGTGTTGATGACCAACACGTAAATCCACCCGTGGTTCGTCAATCGTGGAAATCAATCGGGACCCCAAAACAATGAGTAATTG
This sequence comes from Aegilops longissima, assembly GCA_021605205.1. NCBI lineage: Eukaryota > Viridiplantae > Streptophyta > Magnoliopsida > Poales > Poaceae > Aegilops > Aegilops longissima. Next base: position 41,702 of record JAHIAM010003632.1, on the reverse strand, counting down.
TCCACTAAACGGGCCGAATTGGCCAAAACTGTTTGTGTTGATGACCAAACGTGAACTTACCCGTGGTTCATTTATCGTGGAAATCACCGGGACCCCAAAATGGTGAGTAATTGTCCACGAAACGGGCAAGAATCGGCCAAAAAACTGTGAATGTTGATGACCGCCACGTAAACGCACAGCGGGGTTCGTTAATCGTGGAAATCACTCCGGGGCCCCAAACAGTGAGTAATTGTCCACGAAACGGGCCAGAATCGGCAAAAACTATGAGTGTTGATGACCAACACGGAAACACACTCCGGGGTTCATTAATCGTGGAAATCACCCGGACCCCAAAACAGTGAGTAATAGTCCACGAAACGGGCTAGAATCGGCAAAATCTGTGAGTGTTGATGATCGACACGTAAACGCACCACGGGTTTGTTAATGTTGGAAATCACCCGGCCCCAAAATAGTGAGTAATACTCACGAAACGGGCCAGAATCACCCAAAACTGTGAGTGTTGATGATCGACACGTAAGCGCAACTTGCGGTTGAACAACTATGGAAATCGCCGACCCCAAAACGGTGAGTAATAATCCACGAAACGGGTCAGAATCGAAAAAACCGCGAAAAGTGTTGATGACCAAACGTAAATGCACCCTGGGTTCATTAATCGTGGAAATCACCCTGGGATCCCAAAACTGTGAGTAATTGTCCACGAAACGGGCCAGAATCGGCCAAAACTGTGAGTGTTGATGACCAACACGTAAACGCACCCAGGGTTCATTAATCGTGGAAATCAATTTAGGACCCCAAAATAGTGAGTAATTGTCCATGAAACGGGCCAGAATCGGCCAAAACTGTGAGTGTTGATGACGGACACGTAAACGCACCCCGGGGTTCATTAATCGTGGAAATCACTCCGGGACCCCAAGACAGTGAGTAATAGTCCATGAAATGGGCCAAAAATCGGCCAAAACTATGTGTGTTGATGGCCGACACGTAAACGCACCCCAGAGTTCGTTAATCATGGAAATCACTGCGGGACCCCAAAACAGTGAGCAATAGTCCATGAAACGGGACAGAATCGACCAAAACTGTGACTGTTGATGATCGACACATAAGCGGAACATGGGCTTCGACAACTATGGAAATCGCTTCGGGACCCCAAAACGAATAGTAATAGTCCATGAAACAGGTCAGAATCGACAAAAACCGCGAGTCTTGATGACCGAAACGTAAATGCACCCCGGGGTTCGTTAATTGTCGAAATCACTCTAGGGTCCAAAAAGTGTGAGTGTTGATGACCGACACGTAAACGCACCCCAGGGTTCGTTAATCATGTAAATCACTTTAGGACCCCAAAACAGTGAGTAATTGTCCACGATACGGGCCAGAATCGGCCAAAACTGTGAATGTTGATGACCGACACGTAAACGCGCCCCGGGGTTCATTAATCGTGGAAATCACTCCGAACCCAAAACGGTGAGTAATAATCCATGAAACGGGCCAAAATCGGCCAAAACTGTGAGTGTTGAGGACCGACACGTAAACGCACCCCGGAGTTCGTTAATCATGGAAATCACCTTGGGACCCCAAAACAGTGAGTAATAGTCCATGAAACGGGCCAGAATCGGCCAAAACTGTTAGTGTTGATGACCGACACGTAAATATATCCCGGTGTTCGTCAATGTGGAAATCACTCCGGGACACCAAAATGAGTGGTAGTCCAAGAAAAGGGCTAAAATCGGCCAAAATTGCAATTGTTGATGACCGACACGCCACAGCACCTTGGGGTTCAAGAACCATGGAAATCGCTTTGGGACCCCAAAACAGTGAGTAATAGTCCACTAAACGGGTCGAATCGACAAAAACCGTGAGTGTTGATGACCAACACGTAAACGCACCCCGTGGTTCGTCAATCGTGGAAATCAATCTGGGACCCCAAAACAATGAGTAATTGTCCATGAAACGGGCCAGAATTGGCCAAAACTGTTCGTGTTGATGACCGAAACGTGAACTTACCCCGTGGTTCATTTATCATGGAAATCACTCTGGGACCCCAAAATGGTGAGTAATTGTCCACGAAACGGGCAAGAATCGGCCAAAAAACTGTGAATGTTGATGACCGCCACGTAAACGCACAGCGGGGTTCGTTAATCGTGGAAATCACTCCGGGGCCCCAAACAGTGAGTAATTGTCCACGAAACGGGCCAGAATCGGCAAAAACTATGAGTGTTGATGACCAACACGGAAACACACTCCGGGGTTCATTAATCGTGGAAATCACTCTGGGACCCCAAAACAGTGAGTAATAGTCCACGAAACGGGCTAGAATCTGCAAAATCTGTGAGTGTTGATGATCGACACGTAAACGCACCCTGGGGTTTGTTAATGTTGGAAATCACTCCGGGGCCCCAAAATAGTGAGTAATACTCTACGAAACGGGCCAGAATCACCCAAAACTGTGAGTGTTGATGACCGACACGTAAGCACAACTTGCGGTTGAACAACTATGGAAATCGCTTCGGGACCCCAAAACGGTGAGTAATAATCCACGAAACGGGTCAGAATCGGAAAAAAACCGCGAGTGTTGATGACCGAAACGTAAATGCACCCCAGGGTTCATTAATCGTGGAAATCACTCTGGGATCCCAAAACTGGGAGTAATTGTCCACGAAACGGGCCAGAATCGGCCAAAACTGTGAGTGTTGATGACCAACACGTAAACGCACCCAGGGTTCATTAATCGTGGAAATCACTTTAGGACCCCAAAATAGTGAGTAATTGTCCACGAAACGGGCCAGAATCGGCCAAAACTGTGAGTGTTGATGACGGACACGTAAACGCACCCCGGGGTTCATTAATCGTGGAAATCACTCCGGGACCCCAAGACAGTGAGTAATAGTCCATGAAATGGGCCAAAAATCGGCCAAAACTTTGTGTGTTGATGGCCGACACGTAAACGCACCCCAGAGTTCGTTAATCATGGAAATCACGGCGGGACCCCAAAACAGTGAGCAATAGTCCACGAAACGGGACAGAATCGACCAAAACTGTGACTATTGATGATCGACACATAAGCGGAACATGGGCTTCGACAACTATGGAAATCGCTTCGGGACCCCAAAACGAATAGTAATAGTCCATGAAACGGGTCAGAATCGACAAAAACCGTGAGTCTTGATGACCGAAACGTAAATGCACCCCGGGGTTCGTTAATTGTCGAAATCACTCTGGGGTCCAAAAAGTGTGAGTGTTGATGACCGACACGTAAACGCACCCCAGGGTTCGCTAATCATGTAAATCACTTTAGGACCCCAAAACAGTGAGCAATTGTCCATGATACGGGCCAGAATCGGCCAAAACTGTGAATGTTGATGACCGACACGTAAACGCGCCCCGGGGTTCATTAATCGTGGAAATCACTCCGAACCCAAAACGGTGAGTAATAATCCATGAAACGGGCCAAAACGGGCCAAAATCGGCCAAAACTGTGAGTGTTGAGGACCGACACGTAAACGCACCCTGGAGTTCGTTAATCATGGAAATCACCTTGGGACCCCAAAACAGTGAGTAATAGTCCACGAAACGGGCCAGAATCGGCCAAAACTGTTAGTGTTGATGACCGACACGTAAATATATCCCGGTGTTCGTCAATGTGGAAATCACTCCGGGACACCAAAATGAGTGGTAGTCCATGAAAAGGGCTAAAATCGGCCAAAATTGCAATTGTTGATGACCGACACGTCAGCGCACCTTGGGGTTCAGCAACCATGGAAATCGCTTTGGGACCCCAAAACAGTGAGTAATAGTCCACGAAACGGGTCAGAATCGACAAAAACTGTGAGTGTTGATGACCAACACGTAAACGCACCTCGTGGTTCGTCAATCCTGGAAATCAATCTGGGACCCCAAAACAATGAGTAATTGTCCACGAAACGGGCCAGAATTTTCCAAAACTGTTCGTGTTGATGACCGAAACGTGAACTTACCCCGTGGTTCATTTATCGTGGAAATCACTCTGGGACCCCAAAATGGTGAGTAATTGTCCATGAAACTTGCAAGAATCGGCCAAAAAACTGTGAATGTTGATGACCGCCACGTAAACGCACAGCGGGGTTCGTTAATCGTGGAAATCACTCCGGGGCCCCAAACAGTGAGTAATTGTCCACGAAACGGGCCGGAATCGGCAAAAACTATGAGTGTTGATGACCAACACGGAAACACACTCCGGGGTTCATTAATCGTGGAAATCACTCCGGGACCCCAAAACAGTGAGTAATAGTCCACGAAACGGGCTAGAATCGGCAAAATCTGTGAGTGTTGATGATCGACACGTAAACGCACCCTGGGGTTTGTTAATGTTGGAAATCACTCCGGGGCCCCAAAATAGTGAGTAATACTCTACGAAACGGGCCAGAATCACCCAAAACTGTGAGTGTTGATGACCGACACGTAAGCACAACTTGCGGTTGAACAACTATGGAAATCGCTTCGGGACCCCAAAAAGGTGAGTAATAATCCACGAAACGGGTCAGAATCGAAAAAAAAACCGCGAGTGTTGATGACCGAAACGTAAAAGCACCCCAGGGTTCATTAATCGTGGAAATCACTCTGGGATCCCAAAACTGTGAGTAATTGTCCACGAAACGGGCCAGAATCGGCCAAAACTGTGAGTGTTGATGACCAACACGTAAACGCACCCAGGGTTCATTAATCGTGGAAATCACTTTAGGACCCCAAAATAGTGAGTAATTGTCCACGAAACGGGCCAGAATCGGCCAAAACTGTGAGTGTTGATGACGGACACGTAAACGCACCCCGGGGTTCATTAATCGTGGAAATCACTCCGGGACCCCAAGACAGTGAGTAATAGTCCATGAAATGGGCCAAAACTGTGTGTGTTGATGGCCGACACGTAAACGCACCCCAGAGTTCGTTAATCATGGAAATCACTGCGGGACCCCAAAACAGTGAGCAATAGTCCATGAAACGGGACAGAATCGACCAAAACTGTGACTATTGATGATCGACACATAAGCGGAACATGGGCTTCGACAACTATGGAAATCGCTTCGGGACCCCAAAACGAATAGTAATAGTCCATGAAACGGGTCAGAATCGACAAAAACCGCGAGTCTTGATGACCGAAACGTAAATGCACCCCGGGGTTCGTTAATTGTCGAAATCACTCTGGGGTCCAAAAAGTGTGAGTGTTGATGACCGACACGTAAACGCACCCCAGGGTTCGCTAATCATGTAAATCACTTTAGGACCCCAAAACAGTGAGTAATTGTCCATGATACGGGCCAGAATCGGCCAAAACTGTGAATGTTGATGACCGACACGTAAACGCGCCCCGGGGTTCATTAATCGTGGAAATCACTCCGAACCCAAAACGGTGAGTAATAATCCATGAAACGGGCCAAAAAGGGCCAAAATCGGCCAAAACTGTGAGTGTTGAGGACCGACACGTAAACGCACCCCGGAGTTCGTTAATCATGGAAATCACCTTGGGACCCCAAAACAGTGAGTAATAGTCCACGAAACGGACCAGAATCGGCCAAAACTGTTAGTGTTGATGACCGACACGTAAATATATCCCGGTGTTCGTCAATGTGGAAATCACTCCGGGACACCAAAATGAGTGGTAGTCCAAGAAAAGGGCTAAAATCGGCCAAAATTGCAATTGTTGATGACCGACACGTCAGCGCACCTTGGGGTTCAGCAACCATGGAAATCGCTTTGGGACCCCAAAACAGTGAGTAATAGTCCACGAAACGGGTCAGAATCGACAAAAACCGTGAGTGTTGATGACCAACACGTAAACGCACCCCGTGGTTCGTCAATCCTGGAAATCAATCTGGGACCCCAAAACAATGAGTAATTGTCCACGAAACGGGCCAGAATTGGCCAAAACTGTTCGTGTTGATGACCGAAACGTGAACTTACCCCGTGGTTCATTTATCGTGGAAATCACTCTGGGACCCCAAAATGGTGAGTAATTGTCCACGAAACGGGCAAGAATCGGCGAAAAAACTGTGAATGTTGATGACCGCCACGTAAACGCACAGCGGGGTTCGTTAATCGTGGAAATCACTCCGGGGCCCCAAACAGTGAGTAATTGTCCACGAAACGGGCCAGAATCGGCAAAAACTATGAGTGTTGATGACCAACACGGAAACACACTCCGGGGTTCATTAATCGTGGAAATCACTCCGGGACCCCAAAACAGTGAGTAATAGTCCACGAAACGGGCTAGAATCGGCAAAATCTGTGAGTGTTGATGATCGACACGTAAACGCACCCTGGGGTTTGTTAATGTTGGAAATCACTCCGGGGACCCAAAATAGTGAGTAATACTCTACGAAACGGGACAGACTAACCCAAAACTGTGAGTGTTGATGACCGACACGTAAGCACAACTTGCGGTTGAACAACTATGGAAATCGCTTCGGGACCCCAAAACGGTGAGTAATAATCCACGAAACGGGTCAGAATCAAAAAAAACCGCGAGTGTTGATGACCGAAACGTAAATGCACCCCAGGGTTCATTAATCGTGGAAATCACTTTAGGACCCCAAAATAGTGAGTAATTGTCCACGGAACGGGCCAGAATCGGCCAAAACTGTGAGTGTTGATGATGGACACGTAAACGCACCCCGGGGTTCATTAATCGTGGAAATCACTCCTGGACCCTAAGACAGTGAGTAATAGTCCATGAAATGGGCCAAAAATCGGCCAAAACTGTGTGTGTTGATGGCCGACACGTAAACGCACCCCAGAGTTCGTTAATCATGGAAATCACTCCGGGACCCCAAAACAGCGAGCAATAGTCCACGAAACGGGACATAATCGACCAAAACTGTAATTCTTAGCCATCATCACGGGAAGACGATAAAAATTACAGCTCAAGAAAGACAGAGGTCACGGCAACCAAGGTTGAACAAGGTGGACGTTTCAGAGTTAAGCAAAGTTCCAGTGGTATGTGAGTTCCCTGACGTATTTCCCGAAGAACTACCAGGCATGCCACCAGACCGTGAGGTAGAGTTCATCATTGAACTAGCACCTGGAACCACCCCCATTTATAAGAAACCCTATAGGATGGCACCCTCTGAATTGGTAGAATTAAAGAAGGAAATAAAGGAATTACTGGACAAAGGATTTATTCGAGCCAGCTCCTCTCCTTGGGGTTCACCAGTATTATTTACCAAGAAAAAGGATGGGACACTAAGGTTATGTATAGACTATCGAGCACTCAACATGGTCACCATCAAAAACAAATATCCAATGCCACGGATAAATGACTTATTTGACCAGCTCGCACAGGCCAAGGTTTTCTCAAAAATTGATTTAACGTCGGGGTATGATCAATTAAAAGTACAGACAGAAGATATCCCCAAGACAACATTCACCTCCAGATACGGACTGTATGAGTTTACAAGAATGCCATTTGACCCATTTAACGCCTCGCATATTTTGTCCACCTCATGAACAAAGTGTTTATGAAATTTATGGACAAGTTTGTTGTGGTGTTCATCGATGATATTCTGGTATACTCCAAGACACCAGAAGAGCATGCTGAACATCTCAGGATTGTACTGGGAGAATTAAGGAAGCATCAATTGTACGCCAAGTTCAGCAAATGTGAATTTTGGTTAAGACAGGTTGGTTTCCTAGGCCATGTACTGACCCAAGAAGGTGTTGCCGTAGACCCAAAAAAGGTCAAGGCCGTAATTGGTTGGAAACCACCACCAGCCAAAGTAATGTATGTATGAAGTTTCTTGGGAATGGCAGGATATTACCGCAGGTTTATTGAAGGATTCTCCACCATAGCAAAACCAATGACACAATTACTCAAGAAGGATAAGAAGCTTGTGTGGACTGAAGCTTGTGAGAAAAGCTTCCAAGAACTCAAAAGGAAATTGAGAACAGCACCAGTATTGGTCGTACCAGACATACACAAAAATTTTGAAGTGTATTGTGGCGCATCCCGGAAGGGCCTCGGGTGCGTATTAATGCTAGAAGGCAAAGTAGTTGCATACGCTTCCAGGCAACTACGGAAGCATGAAGAAAATTATCCTACTCATGACTTAGAGTTGGCAGCAGTCATTCATGCACTCAAAGAGTGGAGGCACTTTTTGCTTGGGAATCGTTGTGAAATATATACGGACCATTAAAGCCTGAAGTATATTTTCACACAACCAGAGCTCAATTTGCGGCAATGGCGCTGGTTGGAACTCGTAAAAGATTATGATGTTGGCATCCACTACCACCCGGGAAAAGCAAATGTAGTGGAAGATGCTCTTAGTCGGAACCCCAGATCGGGCAACGGCAGTCTGCCAAACTTGAGACCCGAATTTCAGCAAGAGTTCGCTAAACTCAACTTGGTAATGGTCACAGAAGGCAATGTGTCGAATTTGGAAATACAGCCTACCCTAATAGAATAGATTAAGGAGGCCCAGCATGGACACCCTAGCATCGAAGGCATAAAAAGAAAAGTGAGTTTGGGCAAGGCCACGGAATTCTTCATAGACTATAAGGGAATATTATGGTACGGAGACAGACTTTGTGTACCAAATATAGAAGAACTCAGACAGAAAATTCTAGCTGAAGGCCACACTGCTCCGTATTCAATCCATCCTGGAGGGACCAAAATGTACTAGGACCTACAGGAAAAATTTTGGTGGCACGGTACGAAAAGGGATATAGCCACATTCATTGCATGTTGTGATTCATGTCAGCGCATTAAAGCCGAGCATCAGAAACCAGCCGGACTATTACAGCCAAACAAGATACCCGAGTGGAAATGGGACGAGATTGGAATGGATTTTATTGTCGGACTACCTCGGTGACGATACGGAAATGATGCCATATGGGTCATCACAGATAGACTGACTAAGGTGGGACATTTCATTCCAGTAAAGACAACCCACACCACTCAGAAGCTTGCCAAGCTTTATCTCTCCCGTATCGTCTGTCTGCATGGAGTTCCAAAGACTATAATATCTGACAGAGGCACCCAATTCGTCTCTAGATTTTGGGATCAATTGAACAAGCTATGGGAACTCAACTAGCATTCAGTACAGCATACCACCCCCAGACTCATGGACAAACTGAACGGGTAAACCAAATACTAGAGGACATGCTAAGAGCGTGTGTCCTCACCTATGGAACCAGTTGGGAAGAAAGCTTGCCATATGCCGAGTTCGCATACAACAACAGTTAGCAAGCCAGCCTACAAATGGCACCTTTTGAAGCCTTGTACGGGCGGAGATGTCGTACCCCACTAAATTGGTCAGAGACCGGAGACAGTCGTATCTTCAGCCCAGACATGCTCAAGGAAGCTGAGGAGAAAGTTAAGCTAATCAGGGACCGACTCAAGACAGCTCAAAGCCGACAGAAGAGTTATTATGATCGAAAACATCGGGGAGTCAGTTTTGAACCCGGTGAGTATGTGTACCTACGAGTATCGCCTATGAGGGGCCTGCAACGATTCAAAGTTAAAGGAAAGCTAGAACCAAGATTCATCGGACCCTTCTGTGTAGTTGCGCGAAGAGGCACAGTAGCCTACCAGCTAGACCTACCCGAAGAACTGTCAGACGTCCACGACGTGTTCCACGTCTCATAGTAGAGGAAATGCGTAAGCAACCCAGAGAAGCATGTATCTCATGAAGACATTGACGTGCAACCAGACCTCACCTACAGGGAACGTCCAATAAAAATATTGGAGGAGTCTGAAAGGAGGACCCGTCAGAAAACAATTAAGTTTTTCAGAGTTCAGTGGAGCAATCACACCGAGGATGAAGCAACATGGGAAAGAGAGGATTTCCTTCGGACAGAGCACCCACACCTATTTGAGGATCAGCTGAAATCTCGGGGACGAGATTTTTCCTAAGGGGGTAGGTGTTGTGACACTCCAAAAATTTTGATTTGGTTTTTAGCAAATTCTTTGTTTGATTTGAAGGAGACTATTCAAAATCTTTTAAAAAGACTCTCCTTCTCAAATATTTTCTCTTATGACAAATATTTTTTTTATTTTGGGTCATCCTCAACCTTGATGTTTGATATTAAAGGCTTTCCATTGGTGTTGACTCACCACAATTAATTTTGAAAAGTTTTTCATTTAAAAAGAAAGCCTATGGGTTTTTGATTTATTCTTTTTTATTCAAACCACTCTCTGTTGCCATGCCTCATGTTTAAAAATTTCTTCCAAAACCTCTCCCTCCGCTTTGGGTCAAGTCAAATATCCAATCCTAGCAAGTTCAACCCATTTCTGATTTTCATTCTATTTATTTTTTCCCCAAAACTATTTCTGTCTTTTATTTTGGACCTAGGTGATTTTCAAAGGAAGTACCTGATTTCTTTTGAGTCTTGATCCCAAACCAACTCCTCTGACTAGTCCTTCGCACCCCCAACCTAGATCCATCAAGATCCACTCTTCCACAATTCAAAATTTTCAAGTTTTGCTCACTGCAAGTTTGGACCAAATTTGTCATTTTTGGTGAAATTCAATATTTTTCTTCTCCAAAAATTCTGAGATAAATCAGGCCACCCCTTGGTGCATTGAGAGGTCACCTCACCAAAGATCAGCTCCATAAAATTTCTCCACATGCCAAAATCATTTCATCGAGCACCTGGCATGCAGTGTTGATGTTCAAATTTAGAAAGTTCAGACTTTCAGTGTTCCTGTTTCGCCGTCAGTGTCGTTTTCTTCAGAGCACGGCGTCGATCTCGCCAGTAACTGCAGTGGCGCCTTGCTCCCTGTTCCCCCTCCTTATCCAGAGCGCCGCATGGTCATTTGGACGGGCACCATCGTCGGTGGTGACGTGTCACACCGATGCCAGCAGCTTCTGCGGTGGCAGAGCCACCCGTGGCGGCCAGCAGGGATCAGCACCACCTTTCGGCGCCGTCCAGCACCGCCCAAGCCACCCGAGGCCTCCGCGTGGCTGTCTGCTTGCCTGTGCACGCTGCGGCACCGTCGCCGTGGCCTAAGCAGCGCAGAGCATGCTCTCTGCCGCCAACGAGCCCCGTGCGCCGTTCCCTCGGGAACTTGGAGTATCAACCAAGGCAGGCCAAACTTAGCACTTGAGCGGAACCATTAGACCCTCACGGTGATGCCTAGCCCCCTAAACCACCTGACCGATCACTGCCCCGCCGTAATCGTCACCGGAGTTATCCCGTTCGCGGCCACCGCCTCACACCAGCTATAAAAGGAGCTCTCGGGCTCGTTCTCGACCCCGCACCACACCTACACCTCACCAGAGCCCCGCATAACCACTAGGAGTACCCCGAGGAGGTCTCCTTCCCCGACTCCGGCCACCCCGATCCGCCTCGGCCTCCGGCGTGATTCACTCAGGTGAGACCACCCCCACCTTCCAGACCGTGCCAGTCGCCTCCTACTCCACCCAATGATCTAACCCGAGCCCCAATTCGACCTTTGCAGCCCTCCCCGGCGCGATACAACAACACCCGAACCACCGTCCGCCAGAGTTGGGGCCGCCGTCGACGTGGTGCTCTCCGACGACCAACTCCACCACCCACAGGTGCGGAAGGACCCAAGGAACCCGTAGGTACCTCCCTTTCCCCCTACCTCGCCGTGGATCGCCGCCGGCGACCACCGCAGCCTTCGGGCGCCGGTGACTCTGTTTGAAAATTCAAACCTGACGGGTGGGACCCCTCGTCAGCTTTTTCCCATTTTATCGAACCGTTTTCTGAAAACGCCTTCGGGCAGAGTGCGTGTTCCTTTGGGGTTAGTGTATTTCTTAACGAAACGTTTTCCGTTTTTATAAGCTACCCCCTGGAAACTTTCTGTTTCATTACAAATAAGTCCTTGGGCCAAAACGTTAATAACTTTTAAACAAAAGGCGGTTTTGATTTGATTCTTTTCTATCATCTTTAGTTTTCTGTCTAGTTTTTTATCATATTTATTTGAAAAATATTTGGATCACTTTTTGTGCACACACGGTATTTACGTTAGTACGTGTTTTCTTTATACCGTAGATACCGGAGGAGGTGACGTTACCGCAAACTTCGCGGAGCTAGACTCCGACTACTCCGAACTAGGCAAGCATGTTTGAACCTTTGATATGATGAGTGTTTTCCATGTTTGCTTGAGTAGTTAGTTCATGACATGTTTATATGAGCATCGATAATTGTTATATTGCATGCAAAGTAACTACAAGTGAGCTTCAAAACTCGATGTGTATCTGATGGGAGATAAGCTGATCATGTGGTGACATGAGAGGTGGTAAGATGGTATTGTTGAAGCATGCCAGTCTTATGACAAACCGTTCAACTCCAGTGTTAACATGAATCAAGTCACGTTACCGTCCGTAACCTTTTTGTGTGCTACCACATGTTTTCTGCAAAGAATATGGTTAAGTAGGTTGCAAACCTCTTTCCGCGTACACACCAAACAAAGGGGCTAGGATGAGGGTTCCATGGCCCTGGATTAAAGCCAGTCATCCGGTCAGGGGGCATGGGTGTTTTCCGGTTGGGACCGAGAGGGGGGCACCCCTTAGAGCGCGCGATATAAATTTGATCCCATGCTACTCGAGGTTGTAGCCTCACCGTCTCAAAGTTTTTCTTGAACAATGCCTAGGGTGATTCCTGGCATCGGGATGTGGAATGGGTGTGTACTGGTTAGATGAGTTTGCTCTGAACTACCGTAAACGGAAGTAGTCTGCTATGACTACTGGAATCCGTTGGTTGTGGCTAAATAGTACAAGCTCTGCAGAATCAAAATCATTCCAGTAACCGTACCTATAGTCAAGGACTATAATCAACTTATCTATGTCAGTCTCAGGTTTCAGTTTCAGTGACAATCTCCGGTGAACAAACTTGAGTGGTAAGCCCGGCTGAATGTTATTCCTGTGGATGGACTAACCTGTTTATTACTACTGAGTATTTTCTTGAAGTGACATAATTTCATGAACAACTTGAGTTCGGATGATGAAATATAAGTCCTTTATGTGACGTCGCGTAGACGTCCGACTGTGGCATTCTTGTTGTTTATCTTTGTTATAAGCCCTTTATGTGACATCGCGTAGACGTCCGACTGTGGCATTCTTGCTGTTTATTTTGTTATAAGCCCTTTATGTGATGTCGCGTAGACGTCCGACTGTGGCATTCTTGTTGTTTATTGTTTTGTTATAAGCCCTTTTCGAGATGTCGCGTAGACGTCCGACTGTGGCATGCACTGTTATTTACTTTCATTATAAGCCCTTTTCGAGATGTCGCGTAGACGTCTGACTGTGGCATGCACTGTTGTTTACATTTCAGTATAAGCCCTCTATGTGGTGTCGCTCTGACGCCCGACTGCGGCATGTTAATTTATTTCTACCCTTCGAGACGTCGCTTCAGACACCCGATCGGATTTCAGCTACTTTTATTGGGATTTCGGGAGGACTACCGCGTGACTTCCTTTTTAATTAACCTGTCGTGCAAAAATTTATTATTTAAGCATGCATCACTAATCTGCTCATGTGCATCATGTTTGCATCTGTTATATCTTATGTTCAAACTGTCTTGCGAGTACATTCAAAGTACTCACCTGGCTTGTTGATTTGGCCAGATGTTGACGAAGGCGATCTTATGGATGAAGAGTACGATAGCGAGTCCAACGCCTAGAGGAGTCCCAGTCAGTCTCGTGCGATCCTGGAATTGGTTACTTGTATCATATACGCTTCCGCTACCCGAATAAAATCATCAAGCCTCACTCCGACGCTCGATGAGCTGTAAGATTAGGAGTCATGTCACCCACTTCACTATGACATATCCACCACCACTGCTATTACGAGTCAGTGGTATGCCACCATACCCTTGTGTCATATCCGCCTTTATGTATAATATTGGCGTGCTTGTAATAAATTGTTGAGCAGCCATAGCTCAACCTTGTAAAATAATTAGTACTTCTGGCTTTCTGTATCAACGATTTGTCTACCAGTAAGGAGATTTTCCTATACTGGTCTATATTAAGGTCAGTTTCTCAATAAGCATTTTATTGGAAAACTGGTCATGACATCACTCTGGGATCCCAAAGAAGTGAGTAATTTTCCATGAAACGGGCCAGAATCGGCCAAAACTGTGAGTGTTGATGACCGACACGTAAACGCACCCCAAGGTTCATTAATGGTGGAAATCACTCTAGGACCCCAAAACAGTGAGTAATTGTCCACGAAACGGGCCAGAATTGGCGAAAACTGTGAGTGTTGATAACGGACACGTAAAAGCACCCTGGGGTTCATTAATCGTGGAAATCACTCCGGGACCCCAAAACAGTGAGTAATAGTCCAAGAAACGGGCCAGAATCGGCCAAAACTGCAATTGTTGATGACCGACATGTCAGCGCACCTTGGGGATCAACAACCATGGAAATCGCTTTGGGACCCCAAAACGGTGAGTAATCGTCCATGAAATAGGTCGGAATCGATAAAAACCGCGAGTGTTGATGACCGACACGTAAAACGCACCCCATGGTTCGTTAATCCTGGAAATCACTCTGGAACCCCAAAACAGTGAGTAATTGTCCACGAAACAGGCCAGAATCGGCCAAAACTATGAGTGTTGATGACCGACACGTAAACGCACCCTAGGGTTCATTAATCGTGGAAATCACTCCGAGACCCCAAAACAGTGAGTAATAGTCCAGGAAACGGGCCAGAATCGGCTAAAACTGTGAGTGTTGATGACCGACACGTAAACGCACCCCAGGGTTCATTAATCGCGGAAATCACTCCGGGACACAAAAAAAGTTAGTAATTGTCCACGAAATGGGCCAGAGTCGGCCAAAACTGTGTGTGTTGATGACCGACACGTAAACACAATCCAGGGTTCATTAATCGTGGAAATCACCCCGGGACCCCAAAACAGAGAGTGTTCATGAAACAGACCAGAATAAGCAAAAACTGTGAGTGTTGATGAACGACACGTAAATGCACCCCGTGGTTTGTTATTCATGGAAATCACTCCGGGGCCCCAAAATACTGAGTTATAGTCCATGAAACGGCCAGAATCAGCCTAAACTGTGACTGTTGATGACCGACACGTAAGCGCAACTTGGGGTTCAACAACTACGGAAATCGTTTCGGGACCCCAAAAATACGAGTAATAGTCCACGAAACG
This sequence comes from Aegilops longissima, assembly GCA_021605205.1. NCBI lineage: Eukaryota > Viridiplantae > Streptophyta > Magnoliopsida > Poales > Poaceae > Aegilops > Aegilops longissima. The sequence continues at coordinate 26,594 of JAHIAM010003632.1, read as the reverse complement.
GGTCAGAATCGACAAATACCATGAGTGTTTGATGAACGAAACATAAATGCACCTTGGGGTTCGTTAATCGTGGAAATCACTTTGGGATCCAAAAAAAGTGAGTAATTTTCCATAAAACGGGCTAGAATCGGCCAAAACTGTGAGTTTTGATGACCGACATGTAAATGCATCCCAAGGTTCGTTAATCGTGGAAATCACTTTAGGACCCCAAAACAGTGAGTAATTGCCCATGATACGGGCCGAAATCGGCCAAAACTGTGAGTGTTGATGACTGACACTTAACCCGGGGTTCATTAATCGTGGAAATCACTCCGGACCCCAAAACAGTGAGTAATAGTCCACGAAACGGGCCAAAATCGGCCAAACTGTGAGTTTTAATGACCGAGACGTAAATGCACCCCGGAGTTCGTTAATCATGGAAATCACCCCGGGACCCCAATGAAGTGAGTAATAGCCCACAAAACAGGCCATAATCGGCCAAAACTGTGAGTGTTGATGACCGACACGTAAACATACCCCGGTGTTCGTCAATCGTGGATATCACTCCGGGACCCCAAAAACAGAGTAGTAGTCCAAGAAATGGGCCAGAATCGGCCAAAACTGCAATTGTTGATGACCGACACATCAGCGCACCTTGGGGTTCAACAACCATGGAAATCGCTTTGGGACCCCAAAACGGTGAGTAATAGTCCACGAAACGGGTCAGAATCGACAAAAACCGCGAGTGTGGATTACCGACACGTCAGCGCATCTTGGGGTTCAACAACCATGGAAATCGCTTTGGGACCCTAAAATGGTGAGTAATAGTCCACGAAACGGGTCAGAATCGACAAAAACCGTGAGTGTTGATGACCAACACGTAAAACACACCTCGTGGTTCGTTAATCGTGGAAATCACTCTGGAACCCCCAAAACAGTGAGTAATTGTCCACGAAACGGGTCAGGATCGACAAAAACCGCGAGTGTTGATGACCAACACGTAAAACACACCTCGTGGTTTGTTAATCGTGGAAATCACTACGGGACCCCAAAACAGTGAGTAATTTTCCACGAAACGGCCCAGAATCGGCCAAAACTGTGACTGTTGATGACGGACACATAAACATACCCCGGTGTTCGTCAATCGTGGAAATCACTCCAGGAACCCAAAACTGAGTAATAGTCCAAGAAACGCGCCAGAATCGGCCAAAATTGCAATTGTTGATGACCGACGCATCAGCGCACCTTGGGGTTCAACAACCACGGAAATCGCTTTGGGACCCCAAAACGGTGAGTAATAGTCCACGAAACGGGTCAGAATCGACAAAAACCGCGAGCGTTGATGACCGATACGTAATCGCACACCGTGGTTCGTTAATCATAGAAATCACTCTGGGACCTCAAAACAATGAGTAAAAGAGGAAACAGAAGAACCTGGTAAATATAGAGAAAGAAACAAAAAACCAAAGAAACTGAAAAAACCAAAAAAAAGGATCCTAAGAAAAACTGCAAAACCCAATTTAAAACAATGAAAAACACTCAAACCAAATGATACAGTACTAGGCCGGGCCTGTAATGCCGCCTTGTAGGCGAGAAAAAATACGCCTCGGAGTGGGCGGCGCATAGCTTCAGCGGTTATATATACCGCATGTAGACACAATGAGACGCGTGTAAGTGAGCCAGGCCCAGCACACAATCGGCGTGTTTGGCAGCCGTAGCAGTCGGCCCTAGCTTAGCTCAGCCTGGCTCAATGGAGGCTGGTTGATGAAATGCAGGCCGAAAATTAACATATGCACATTGTTTGGTTGCCTGCATCTATTACTCTCGCATTAGAGGTGCAATTCTGGCATAGCATTTGGTTGCCTGCATTTGCTCATCACATGCAACTACATGGTGTTTGGTTGTATACACGGGGTATGATTAAGAGCTAACGCTTACACTTAACACACACTGTGCATTGCAACTACAGTGGATGATGGCTGCGGCGTCGCGTCCTTAATGATGAGCACGGAGTCTCAAACGAGCGTTCTTGCCGGCACCGTGGCGAATTAGTTGCTAGCATCGCCGCCGAAGAGAAGTCCCTGAGGAAGAGCATTGGGCAGAGGGTGGGGGAGGAGAAATGTAGTGGACGGTGGTTGTGGCGCCGCGTCCGACACGACATGCATGGATTCGTGCACGAGCGACTCCGTTGGTGGTGCGGCGAACTAGTTGCTAGCCTCGTCGCCGCAGAGAAAGTCCGCACGAAGATAGTGTACAGAGGAGGAGAAATGCATTGCTCGTGGCATGGCAGCATTAGTGTAGTAGGACGAGAGAGAGAGGAGGCCGAGATGACCGACGACGGTGATAACTCCAGTGTAGTAGGATGCGGGCAAGGAGGTAAGAGGAACGGCTCCGGCATCGAAAGGGACGAATATGAGGGCTGTGAGACAGGACAGAGGAGAAGAAATGTAGTGTGCACGTAATTGTGGCGTCGTTGCAGTAGGATCGCCGAAACAGAAAACTTACAACATGAATATCGTGTGGAACTGTGTGATGAAGCTGCCGGTCAAAGGAAATTTCAAACGGTCTACCGTACGCGACGAATTTGACAAAATTCGTCCAAAATAGCTTTGAACATGAACACAAAATTGAGCATTTTCGGCCGATAAAACTACAAACCGATCGCAAAATTGAAACCGTAACATCGATGGAAGAAGAAGCACCGTTGTAGAGATTAACTCAAATCAGAGCACCGTTGTATAGATTAGAAGGTAGAAGTAAGAAATGAGATTAGGGGGGAGGTTAATGGAGGTGGAAGAAGAAGCACGTACAGAGCTCGCATCCCTCCACCCTCTTCTATGCCAGGGGTGTGCGCTCGATGTGGCTAAGCTCAGCCTGACCCGCAAGAAACTACCGATTTGATTGTGACCAACAAGCCAAGTCCAGAGGCGCTTTAAGTTCCGTGCGATGCAGGCCCAACAGTGAACGCACGTAACCAAACAGCCCAGTTTTCTCCCGCACGGGCTTTGTTAGGTCTTATGCCGGCAACCAAACACTTCCAATGAGACACGTGTCTCCCAAGGAATAAAAATAAAATGAAGACGACCAAAGAAAACATTAGAATAAAGTGAAAACCGACGAAAACTAAGAAAGAAAAAAAAAATCTGACAAAAAACCCCAAAGAAATATTGAGAAAACTAATGTAAAACAGTCAAGCAATGATACACTACACGCCGGGTCAATAATTCCGTCTTAAATTTTGTTCACAATCTTAAAAGTTTAAGGATTTTTTTTCCAATTTTCCAAATTTGTTCACACATTCAAACAACGTTCATGCTTAAAATTTGTTCAGAAATTCAAAAACTGTCTGGACACTTCAAAAAATCTTCCTGTGTTCCAAATTTGTTCACAAACTCTTCAAATTGTACCTTTTCGATATTTGTTCATAGATTCAAAAAAAAATTCATGTTCTCCAAATATGTTCGCGAACTCAAAAAATGCTCAGGGGCGATTTCAAAAAATGTTTTGAGTTTTGTAAAAATTGTTTGTAAGTTCAAAAAAAATGTTCATGTTTTCACTTTTGTTTGTGAAAAAATCTTTAGGAAGTTTTTATGGCAATTTTGCGAACTGGTTTTTAAGTTTCATCCCTGCTGTTAGTTTCTTTAAGTTTCAAAACAGGTTGTGGGTTTCATGTGTATCGCAAACTGTTTTTGCTATTTTTACCCCGCGAAGCCGAGTCACCCCAAATGAGCAGGCCTAGGGTGAGCTGCGCTTTGTGTGAATGCGCAACTCCTTGCTGCAGTAAGCGGCATATAGGAGGACCTGGTCTCCAGGGCGACCACAGATGCTGCTACCACTCCGTTGAAGTTCCATAATCGCTCGTACCTAAGGCGACTCAAACCAGTTTTCCTTAAAAAAATCCTTTTTTCTTTTTTCGCATTCTTTTGTTTTCTCCATTTTTTTCATTAATTTTCATTCTAATTTGCACTTTGTTTCTTTGTTTTTTCATTTCTGTTTTATTTTTGGTTTTCTTTGTTCTTTTGGTTACTATTGTACAGTTTTTATATACATCAACAACATTATTCTAATACACATCCAAGATTTTGCCATTACAAATTGACAATTTTGTTAATACATGGTCAATCTTTTTCTAGACCCATTTTTAACATTTTTAAATGCTTGATTAACATTTTCAAATACAAGATTACTATTTTTCAATCATTATCAACAATTTTCTAAATACTTTTAAAAATATTTTAAATGCTTGTTTAAAATTTTAATTCATGGTCAACATTTTTGCTATACACATTATTTTCAAAACGCCTGATTAATATTTTTCAAACCCTCGCTCAACATTTTTTAAATGGTTGATTACATTTCTATATACATGATCATTTGTTTTAATACATGGTCAACGTTTTTCCTATACACATTTTAAAAATTCAAAATTATTGATTAACATTTTCAAATACTTGTTCAACATTTTCAAATGCTTGATTAACATTTTATATACATGACCGATTTTTAATAAGCTTTTAATACTTGGTCAGTGATTTTCTATACACATTTAACATTTCCCAAATGCTTGATTAACATTTTTCAATATTTGTTCAACACTGTTTTCAAAATGTCTGATCAATATTTTTATATATGTGATAAAGAAATTCATCATTTTTGTAATACATGATCAACAACTTTTCTGAACACATTCAATATTTTCAAAATGCTCGATTAATATTTGTATACATATCCAATATTTTCCGAATGCTTGAATAACATTTTGCAAATACTTGTTCAACACTTTTCAAATGTTTTTTAAGAATATTTTTGTAATAAATGTACAAATCTAAAGTAAACTTTTAAAACTGAAAATAGAAAAGCAAATTCCAGTAAAAAGAGCCTGTGGCCTGCCACGCGCATATGTCGGCCCATCCCGGTCGCCTCTTTAACGAGTCCTTCGCTGAAGGCGAGACATAGGGAGGCCCAGCGCACAATGAGACGCGTGTCTCCTAAGAGTGCACCAATTTTTTCACTTGCATTTTTGCGTCTCTCTTGGTTTATACATCAAATGAATATCTTTGTCGGTTTAATTTTAATTTTTATTGTTTTTGGAATATTAAAAAGGTTCCTTGATTTGGAAAAGTTTACACATACAAAAAGTAATCATGAATTCAGAAAAACACTTGCGAGTTCGAAAAAATTCGCAGATTTTCACGGATGGAATAAAAGTTAACAAATTAAAAAAAATGTCACTAACTTCGAAAAAGGTTCATCAATTTAAAAGATGGTGACAACTGCCTTCGCCAATCAACCTGCCCAAGAGGTAGCGCTAATTAGGCACAGACCTAGGTAGTCCTCCCAAAACCTGCCACTATATGGGTATAATAAAGGCCCATTCCTAATATCGCTTTAGTGTTTAAATAATTTTTTTGGTGCACGCCTCCCAGTCGCACGCAAGTGAGTTGGAAGGACCCTTCACGACCTCCCTCGCTGCCCGCCTTTCCGCCGCCGTGCTGTGGTCATTGCTTCGTCGGGAATGCAGTCTAAAACCTTGGCGTCAATGCTTGGCACCCGCTTCCTGCCTTTCGCCGCTCCAACGACTGGAGAAAAGGCCGCAATTTTCTTTCTTCTCGATGTCGGTTTTCCGGCAGCAAATTTGATCGATGGATGGCATGGTTTCAGTTGTTGATCTACTTGATGGTCACTTTGTCATAGAGAGTTAGGATTCAGGATTTTAACCTGTGAAAGAGTTGCTAATGTTTGCTTGCTGGTTTATGTTGTCATGAGGGGTTGGTGATGTGTGTGTGCGCGCGCGCACGCACGCGCTCGTGTGTTATAATTGGTTGCAGGTTCGTGATGTTTTAGTACTAGTTAGTTTAATTTCTCGACCATTTGTTGCCCAAACTTTTCTTTGCTCGATCCAAATTACCTGGACCCTTCTTTGTGAGGAATAAAACCATGTAATGTAATAACAATGTAGGATTCCCTATCTGAAAGTGCAACTAATCCCCAGGTGGTTTTGGTAATTCATAACAACATATACCTCATTGAACTAATATCCATTCAAGTTAAATGTTTCGGAAAGTTCAATGATTGACATGGCATGGACTAGACATGTGGACCCCTCAAAATGCTAAGGACACATATTGGCAAAAGTTCAAGACTCTTCGTTTTTATTTTAGTGATCCAAGATCACATTGAGTCCATAGGAAAACCAACACTATTAAATCGGGATGAGGTGTTGCTTAATGGCTTGCTTGATCAAAATGTTTAGTGATATACTCCAAAGCCCTAAACCACTTTCTCATTTCCACATATGTCCTAAACATAAAGTCAAACTCGGCCTGACCGGTTTGATTCATCCGCGACACCAAGTTCGCATGACATAGCCATAGCCAGAAACCCTAATCAGTTCGGTCTCACCGACAAGGATTTCGGTCTCACCGAGATGGGATTGCAAACTCTCTGTTTCCCTTCGTAACATTTCGGTCTTACTCAAATGAGAGATCGGTCCCACCGAGTTCGCAATGTAAACTCTCTGTTTCCTTTTCGTAACATTTCGGTCTCATCAAAATGAGCGATCGGTAACACCGAGTTTGCTTGACCAACTCTCTGTTTGATAAATTTTTTAAATCGGTCTCACCTAGTTCATGCGATCGGTCTCACTGAGATGAGGTTTTGCCCTAACCCTAGCGCATCGGTCCCACCGAGTTGATCATGTTCGTCCCACCGAGAATCCTAACATTCACTTTTTGAACTAGATCAGTCCCACCGAGTTTCTGTATTCGGTATGACCGAGTTTAGCAAAATGTGCGTAACGGTTAGATTTTGTGTGGAGGCTGTATACCCCTCCACCCCCTTCTCCATTTGAGAGAGATCCATCATAATGTGCCTACACTTCTACTACTCATTTTCTGAGAGAGAACCACCTACTCATGTGTTGAGACCAAGACATTCCAATCCAACAACAAGAATCTTGATCTCTAGCCTTCCCCAAGTTGCTGTCCACTCAAATCATCTTTCCACCGTATCCAAATCTGTGAGAGAGAGTTGAGTGTTGGGGAGACTATCATTTGAAGCACAAGAGCAAGGAGTTCATCATCAACACACGATCTATTACCTTTTGGAGAGTGGTGTCTCCTAGATTGGTTAGGTGTCACTTGGGAGCTTCCGTCAAGATTGTGGAGTTGAATCAAGGAGTTTGTAAGGGCAAGGAGATTGTCTACTTCTTGAAGATCTACCCAAGTGAGGCAAGTCCTTCATGGGCGATGGCATGGTGGGATAGAAAAGGTTGCTTCTTCGTGGACCCTTCATGGGTGGAGCCCTATGTGGACTCGCGCAACCGTTACCCTTCATGGGTTGAAGTCCCCATCAACGTGGATGTACGATAGGACAATCTATCGGAACCACGCCAAAAATCTCTGTGTCTACATTGCATTTGCCCTCTCCAAACCCTTCCCTTTACCTTCATATGCAATGTTTTAAATTCCGTTTCCACACTCTTAGAATTGCATGTGTAGGTTGATTGCTTGACTTGTGCTAAGTTGCTAAAATCTGCCAAGACTTAAAATTGGGAAAAGGCTAGATTTTTATTTGGTCAAGTAGTCTAATCACCCCCCTCTAGACATACTTTCCATCCTACAAGTGGTATCATAGCTTTGGTCTCAATTTTCCTTGACTTCCATAGATTTGGTGATCATAGCCTTGGTCTAGGAGAGTATGGCATCTAGCGAGGGAAATTACCACCGTAGAGGTCCTTACATTGATGGTACTAATTTTGCTAGTTGGAAGCATAAGATGAAAATGCATATTCTTGTACATAACCCCATCGTTTGGGCTATTGTGTGTATTGGATTGCAAGGTGAATTCTTTGATGGGAGAGAACCAAATCGTGAAGCAACCGTGGAAGAATTGATAATGCTGCAATACAATGCACAAGCTTGCGATATCCTCTTCAATGGATTGTGCCCCAAAGAATTCAACAAAATCAGCCGTCTTGAGAATGCAAAGGAAATTTGGGATACTTTGATTGATATGCACGAAGGTACCGAGTCCGTCAAGAAATCGAAATTGGATGTGCTTCAAAGTCAACTTGACAAGTTCAAAATGAAGGATGGTGAAGGTGTCACTGAAATGTACTCTAGGCTTGCTCTCATCACAAATGAGCTTGCCGGCTTAGGAAGTGAAGAGATGGCTGACAGATTCATCATCAAAAAGATCCTAAGAGCCTTGGATGTAAAATATGATACCATGTGCACTTTGATCCAAATCATGCCCAATTATAAAGATCTCAAGCCAACCGAAGTCATTGGAAGAATTGTTGCTCATGAGATTAACGCAATGATAAAGAAGAGCTTCACAACAAGTCTAGTGGTGCTTATAAAGCTTCATGTGATGCTCCGGCCACATCAAGTGAAAAACAAGTCTTCAATGAAGATTGAGCATAATGGTGAAGAACTTCAACAAATTCTACAAGAGTAGAAGCAAAGAGAGAAGTTTCAAGTCAAGGTCCTACCATGACAAAAGATCTTCTAGTCCTGGTCGAAATTGCTACAATTGTGGAAAACCCGGACACTACTCCAATGAGTGTATGGCTGCCTACAAAAGAAAAGAAGACTCGCCTAAAAGGAGAAGTAGAAGAGATGAATCACCTCCAAGAGAGAGAAGGAGTAGAGATGATTGTTATGAAGGAAGACCCTCTCGCAGAAGCAAGGATTTGGAAAGGAAGGACAAGTCATCAAGGAGCTACACAAAATGAAGACATCAAGCTCACGTTGGTGAATGGGTATACGGTTCCGACTCCGACAACCACTCCGAGAGTAGTTATCACTCCGACTCCGAATATATTCAAGATGAAGGTGTTGCCGGTCTCGCACTTGTGTCAACCAACTCCTACAACATATTTAACTCACTAAATGAAGGAATTGGAAGATGCTTCATGGATAAAGGCCCTAAGGTATCACACCCCGAGTATATTGATTTCAATAGTGATGAAGATGATTTGCTAGGTGATGATGATTTGCTTGTCGACAATGCTAGTGATGAAAACTATGATGAAATTTCTATTAATCATGCTAATCAAGAGGAAACAAATGACAATGATAAAAAGTAGATTGAGCGTCTAACTAAAGAACTAAACACTCTTAAGTTAGCTCATGAAACTACTTTAGAGGATCATCAGGAACTTTTAAAAACTCATGACAAGCTACACTTTGAAAAGCTCAACATAGAGCAAGAGGATGGGTTCTTAAAAGCAATCAATGATGATCTTCGGAAGAAAATTGCTTCTTACATTGCCAAGCATTTACTCTTGTCTACTTACATGCCACAAGTAAAATCTAGCAACAAGAGTAAGAAAGATTCTTCTTTTATTAGTAACAATCATCATGCTAAATCCAATAGTGTTGCTTCTAGTAGTTCTCTTGATTCCACTAATGATTCTCTTAGATAAGTTACAATTGAGCAAGAAAACAACTTATTGAAGAGAATTATAGAGAAAGGTGTTGACAAGAGCCTTGCCGGAAGTAAGCAATTTTAGGAAATTGTACGCAAGCAAGGGAGGCACCGGAAGAATCAAGATGTTGGTTTTGAACGAAAGTTAAATGCCAATGAAGTTGGTTGAGAAGAAGATCAATACCCCAAGACGAAGTTTGTTCCTCAACTAGAGAAGTATGATCCTACTTCCTTCAAGGGAACACAAGCTCAAGATGATCTTCAACCACAAGACCACAAGATAAAAGGCAAGTGTCAGTGTTAAAACCGGCGGATCTCGGGTAGGGGGTCCCAATCTGTGCGTCTAGGCTGATGGTAACAGGAAGCAAGGGACACAATGTTTACCCAGGTTCGGGCCCTCTCGATGGAGGTAATACCCTACTTCCTGCTTGATTAATATTGAAGATATGTGTAGTACAAGAGTAGATCTACCAGGAGATCATCGAGGCTAAACCCTAAGAGCTAGCCTATGATGGTATGATTGTAAACGTGATCGGTCTCCTAAGGACCGACCTCTCTGGTTTATATAGACACCGGAGAGGGCTAGGGTTTACATGGAGTCGGTTACAAGGAAGGAAATATAATATCCGGATCGCCAAGCTTGTCTTCCACGCAAATGAGAGTCGCATCCGGACACGGGCCGAAGTCTTGAGTCTTCTATCTTCATGCTTCAATAGTCCGGACGATGTATACAGTCCGGCTGTCCGGATACCCCCTAATCCAGGACTCCCTCAGTAGCCCCTGAACCAGGCTTCAATGACGATGAGTCCGGAGCGCAATCTTGTCTTCGGCATTGCGAGGCGGGTTCCTTCTACGAATACTCCAAGGTAATTATCGAACACATAGACCGTGTCCGGATCTGCAAAATGATCTTCATATATCACCGTAGAGAGAACGATATTTCACAAATGTACTCTGCTGACAACTTTTTAGACGACGTGACATGTGTTGGGGAACGTTGCAGAAAATTAAAAAATTTCCTACGGTTTCACCAAGATCCATCTATGAGTTCATCTAAGCAACGAGTCATGGAGATGCATCTACATACCACTTTGTAGATCGCGAGCGAAGCGCTCAAAAGAACGGGTTGAGGTAGTTGTACACGCCGTGATCCAATCACCGGAGATCCTAGCGCCGAACGGACGGCACCTCCGCGTTCAACACACGTACGGTCAGCGTGACGTCTCCTCCTTCTTGATCCAGCAAGGGGGAAGGAGAGGTTGATGAAGATCTAGCAGCACGACGGCGTGGTGGTGGATGCAGCAGGATCCGCAGGCTTCGCCAAGCGTCTGCGGGAGGAGGAGGTGTAGCAAGGGGAAGGAGGTGCCAAGATGCGGGTCTTGCTGCCCTTCCTCCCCTCCACTATATATAGGGGCTAGGGGGGCGCATGCCCCCTTGGAGATCCCATCTAGATGGGGGCGGCGGCCCCCGGGGCAACGGCCCCCTTAGGGTTTCCAACCAGGCGCATGCCCCTTCGGGGGGCAACGGTCCCCTAGGGTTTCCAACCCTAGGCGCCTTGGGCCCTTGGGTGGGGCGCACCAGCCCACCAGGCTGGTTCCCACGCCACTTCAGCCCATGGGGCCCTCCGGATAGGTGGCCCCACCGGTGGACCCCGGACCCTTCCGTGGTCCCACAACAATCGGTGACCCCAAAACTTTCCGGTGGCAAACTGGACTTCCTATATATAATCTTTACCTCGGACCATTCCGAACTCCTCGTGACGTCCGGATCTCATCCGGACTCAACAACTTTCGGTTACTGCATACTAATATCTCTACAACCCTAGCGCCACCGAACCTTATGTGTAGACCCTACGGGTTCGGAGATATGCGAACATGACCGAGATGCCTCTCCGGTCAATAACCAACAGTGGGATCTGGATACCCATGTTGGCTCCTACATACTCTCGATGATCTCATCGGATGAACCACGATGTCGAGGATTCAATCAAACCCGTATACAATTCCCTTTGTCAATCGATGCGTTATTTGCCCGAGACTCGATCGTCGGTATCCCAATACCTTGTTCAGTCTCGTTACGGCAAGTCACTTTACTCGCATCAGTAATGCATGATCCCGTGACTAACCACTTAGTCACTTTGAGCTCATTATGATGATGCATTACCGAGTGGGCCCAGAGATACCTCTCCGTCATACGGAGTGACAAATCCAGCCTCGATCCGTGTCAACCCAATGACACTTTCGGAGATACCGTAGTGCACCTTTATAGTCACCCGATTCGTTGTGGCGTTTGGTACACCCAAAGCACTCTTACGGTATCCGGGAGTTACACGATCTCATGGTCTAAGGAAGAGATACTTGACATTGGAAAAGCTCTAGCAAAACGAACTACACGATCTTGTGCTATGCTTAGGATTGGGTCTTGTCCATCACATCATTCTCCTAATGATGTGATCCCGTTGTCAATGACATCCAATGTCCATAGTCGAAACCATGACTATCTGTTGACCAACGAGCTAGTCAACTAGAGGCTCACTAGGGACATGTTATGGTCTATGTATTCACACGTGTATCACGATTTCCGGATAATACAGCTTATAGCATGAATAAAAGACAATCATCATGAACAAAGAAATATAATAATAACACTTTTATTATTGCCTCTAGGAATATTTCCAACAGTCTCCCACTTGCACTAGAGTCAATAATCTAGTTACATTGTGATGAATCGAACACCCATAGAGTTCGGTGTTGATCATGTTTTGCTCATGAGAGAGGTTTAGTCAAGGATCTGCGACATTCAGATCCGTATGTACTTTGCAAATTTCTATGTCTCCATCCTGAACGCTTTCACGGATGGAGTTGAAGCGACGCTTGATGTGCCTGGTCTTCTTGTGAAAACTGGGCTCCTTGGCAAGTGCAATAGCTCCAAAGTTGTCACAGAAGAGTTTGATCGGCCCGACGCATTGGGTATGACTCCTAGGTCGGTGATGAACTCCTTCACCCAAATTGCTTCATGCGCTGCCTCCGAGGCTGCCATGTACTCCGCTTCACATGTAGATCCCGCCACGACGCTCGCTTGCAGCTGCACCAGCTTCGCTCCACCATTCAACATATACATGTATCCGGTTTGTGACTTAGAGTCATCCAGATCTGTGTCGAAGCTAGCGTCGACGTAACCCGCTCTGACGAGCTCTTCATCACCTCCATAAACGAGAAACATGTCCTTTGTCCTTTTCGTACTTCAGGATATTCTTGACCGCTGTCCGGTGTTCCTTGCCGGGATTACTTTGATACCTTCCTACCAAACTTACGGCAAGGTTTACATCAGGTCCGTACACAGCATGGCATACATAATAGATCCTATGGCTGAGGCATAGGGATGACACTCATCTCTTCTTTATCTTTTGCCGTGGTCGGGCATTGAGCTGAGCTCAATCTCACACCTTGCAATACAGAGCAAGAACCCTTCTTGGTCTGATCCATTTTGAACTTCTTCAAAATCTTATCAAGGTATGTGCTTTGTGAAAGACCTATGAGGCGCCTCGATCTATCTCTATAGATCTTGATGCCTAATATATAAGCAGCTTCTCCAAGGTCCTTCATTGAAAAACACTTATTCAAGTAGGCCTTAATGTTGTCCAAGAATTCTATATCATTTCCCATCGAAGTATGTCATCTACATATAATATGAGAAATGCTCTGAGCTCCCACTCACTTTCTTGTAAACGCAGGCTTCTCCATAAGTCTCATATAACCCAAACGCTTTGATCATCTCATCAAAGCGAATGTTCCAACTCCGAGATGCTTGCACCAGCCCATAAATGGATCGTTGGAGCTTGCATACTTTGTTAGCGTTCTTAGGATCGACAAAACCCTCCGGCTGCATCATATACAGCTCTTCCTTAAGATATCCGTTAAGGAACGCTGTTTTGACGTCCATCTGCCATATCTCATAATCATAGTATGCGGCAATTGCTAACATGATTCGGACGGACTTAAGCTTCGCCACGGAGAGAAAGTCTCATCGTAGTCAATCCCTTGAACTTGCCAATAACCCTTAGCGACAAGTCGAGCTTTATAGATGGTGACATTACCATCCGCGTCCGTCTTCGTCTTAAAGATCCATTTGTTTTCTATCGCTCGCCGATCATCGGGCAAGTCAGTCAAAGTCCACACTTTGTTTTCATACATGGATTCTATCTCGGACTTCATGGCTTCTAGCCATTTGTTGGAATCTGGGACCGCCATCGCTTCTTCATAGTTCGAAGGTTCATTGTTGTCTAACAACATGATTTCCAAGACAGGGTTGCCGTACCACTCTGGTGCGGAACGTGTCCTAGTGGACCTACGAAGTTCAGTAGCAACTTGATCCGAAGTACCTTGATCATCATCATGAATTTCCTCTTCACTTGGTGTAGGCATCACAGGAACATTTTCCTGAGCTGCACTACTATCCTGTTCAAGAGGTAGTACTTCATCGAGTTCTACTTTCCTCCCACTTACTTCTTTCGAGAGAAACTCTTTTCATAAAGGATCCGTTCTTGGCAACAAAGATCTTGCCCTCGGATCTTAAGTAGAAGGTATACCCTACGGTTTCCTTAGGGTATCCTATGAAGACGATTTTCCGACTTGGGTTCGAGCTTTTCAGGTTGAAGTTTCTTGACATAAGCATCGCATCCCCAAACTTTTAGAAACGACAGCTTAGGTTTCTTCCCAAACCATAATTCATACGGTGTCGTCTCAACGGACTTAGACGGTGCCCTATTTAAAGTGAATGTAGCTGTCTCTAGAGCGTATCCCCAAAATGATAGCGGTAAATCAGCAAGAGACATCATAGACCGCACCATATCCAATAGAGTGCGATTCGACGCTCGGACACACCGTTCTGCTGAGGTGTTCCAGCGGCGTTAGTTGTGAAACGATTCCACATTTTCTTAAGTGTGTACCAAATTCGTGACTTAAATATTCTCCTCCACGATCCGATCGCAAGAATTTTATCTTTCGGTCACGTTGATTCTCTACTTCATTCTGAAATTCCTTGAACTTTTCAAAGGTCTCAGACTTGTGTTTCATCAAGTAGACATACCCATATCTACTCAAGTCTTCGTGAGAGTGAGAACATAACGATATCCTCCATGAGCCTCAACGCTCATTGGACCGCACACATCGGTATGTATGATTTCCAACAAGTTGGTTGCTCGCTCCATTGTTCCGAGAATGGAGTCTTGGTCATCTTGCCCATGAGGCATGGTTCGCATGTGTCAAATGATTCATAATCAAGAGACTCCAAAAGTCCATCAGCATGGAGCTTCTTCATGCGCTTGACACCAATGTGACCAAGGCGGCAGTGCCACAAGTATGTGGGACTATCGTTATCAACTTTGCATCTTTTGGTATTCACGCTATGAACATGTGTAATACTACGCTCGAGATTTATTAAGAATAAACCATTGACCATCGGAGCATGACCTTAAAACATATCTCTCATATAAATAGAACAACCATTATTCTCGGATTTAAATGAGTAGCCATCTCGCATTAAACGAGATCCAGATACAATATTCATGCTCAAACTTGGCACCAAATAACAATTATTAAGGTTTATAACTAATCCCGTGGGTGAATGAAGAGGTAGCGTGCCGACGGCGATCACATCGACTCTGGAACCATTCCCGACGCGCATCGTTACCTTGTCCTTCGCCAGTCTCCGCTTATTCCGCAGCTCCTGCTGTGAGTTACAAATATGAGCAACGACACCGGTATCAAATACCCAGGAGTTACTACGAGTCTCGGTAAGGTACACATCAATTACATGTATATCAAATATACCTTTGGTGTTGCCGGCCTTCTTGTCCGCTAAGTATTTGGGGCAGTTCCGCTTCGATGACCCTTCCCTTGCAATAAAAGCACTCGGTCTCGTGCTTGGGTCCATTCTTTGACTTCTTCCGGCAACTTGCTTACCGGCGCGAAACCTCCTTGCTGTCCTTCTTGAAGTTCTTCTTGCCCTTGCCCTTCTTAAACTTAGTGGTCTTATTGACCATCAACACTTGATGTTCTTTCTTGATTTCAACCTCGGTGACTTCAGCATAGAGAATACTTCAGAATGGTCTTTACCATCCCCTGCATATTATAGTTCATCACAAAGCTCTTGTAGCTTGGTGGAAGCGATCGAGGATTCTGTCAATGACCGCCTCATCGTGGAGGTTAATATTCAGCTGGGTCATACGGTTGTGCAACCTGCATATCTTGAGAATGTGCTCACCGACGTAACTATTTTCCTCCATCTTACAACTGTAGAACTTGTCGGAGATGTCATATCTCTCGACCGGGCATGAGCTTGGAAAACAAGTTTCAGCTCCTCGAACATCTCATATGCTCCGTGATGCTCAAAACGCTTTTGGAGCCCGGTTCTAAGTGTAAAGCATGCCGCCTTGAACGAGGGAGTAATCATCAAGACGAGACTGCCAAGCATTCATAATGTCTTGGTTCTCTCGACGGAGCGTCACCTAGCGGTCCTTCTAGGACATATTGTTTCTGGCAGCTATGAGGATGATCCTCAAGTTCCGGACCCAGTCCGTATAGTTGCTGCCGTCATCTTTCAGCTTGGTTTTCTAGGAGCGTTGAAGTTCAAGTTGACATGAGCGTTGGCCATTTGATCTACAATACATATCATTCAAAAGTTTTAGACTAAGTTCATGATAATTAAGTTCATCTAATCAAATTATTACAATGAACTCCCACCAGATTAGACATCCTCTAGTCATCTAAGTGATACACGATCCGAGTCGACTAGGCCGTGTCCGATCATCACGTGAGACGGACTAGTCATCGTCGGTGAACATTCTCATGTTGATCGTATCTTCTATACGACTCGTGTTCGACCTTTCGGTCTCCGTGTTCCGAGGCCATGTCTGTACATGCTAGGCTCGTCAAGTTAACCCTAAGTGTTTTGCGTGTGTAAATCTGTCTTACACCCGTTGTATGTGAACGTAAGAATCCATCACACCCGATCATCACGTGGTGCTTAGAAGCGACGAACTTTAGCAACGGTGCACGTTAGGGAGAACACTTCTTGAAATTGTTGTAAGGGATCATCTTATTTACTACCATCGTTCTAAGTAAACAAGATGTATAAACATAATAAACATCACATGCAATTATATAGTAGTGACATGATATGGCCAATATCATAAAACTCCATTGATCTCCATCTTCGGGGCTCCATGATCATCTTGTCACCGGCATGACACCATGATCTCCATCATCATGATCTCCATCATTGTGCCTCCATGAAGTTGCCAAGCCAACGACTACTTCTACTTCTATGGCTAACGCGTTTAGCAATAAAGTAAAGTAAATTACATGGCGTTATTCAAAGACACACAGGTCATACAAAAATAAAGACAACTCCTATGGCTCCTGCCGGTTGTCATACTCATCGACATGCAAGTCGTGATTCCTATTACAAGAACATGATCTCATACATCACAATATGTCACATGATCTCATACATCACAATATTTCATTCATCATTCATCACAACTTGGCCATATCACATCACATGTCAATTGCTGCAAAAACAAGTTAGACGCCCTCTAATTGTTGTTGCATCTTTTACGTGGCTGCAATTGGGTTCTAGCAAGAACGTTTTCTTACCTACGAATAACCACAACGTGATCTTGTCAACTTCTATTTACCCTTCATAAGGACCCTTTTCATCGAATCCGCTCCAACTAAAGTGGGAGAGACAGACACCCGCCAGCCACCTTATGCAACTAGTGCATGTTAGTCGGTGGAACCGGTCTCACGTAAGCGTACGTGTAAGGTTGGTCCGGGCCACTTCATCCCACAATACCGCGGAAGCAAGATAAGACTAGTAGCGGCAAGTAAATTGACAAGATCCACGCCCACAACTAAATTGTGTTCTACTCGTGCAAAAGAGAACTACGCATAGACCTAGCTCATGATGCCACTGTTGGGGAACGTTGCAGAAAATTAAAAAATTTCCTACGGTTTCACCAAGATCCATCTATGAGTTCATCTAAGCAACGAGTCATGGGAGATGCATCTACATACCACTTTGTAGATCGCGAGCGGAAGCGTTCAAAAGAACGGGGTTGAGGTAGTTGTACACGTCGTGATCCAATCACCGGAGATCCTAGCGCCGAACGGACGGCACCTCCGCGCTCAACACACGTGACGGTCAGCGTGGCGTCTCCTCCTTCTTGATCCAGCAAGGGGAAGGAGAGGTTGATGAAGATCCAGCAGCACGACGGCGTGGTGGTGGATGCAGCAGGATCCGCAGGCTTCGCCAAGCGATCATGGGAGGAGGAGGTGTAGCAAGGGGAAGGAGGTGCCAAGATGCGGGTCTTGCTGCCCTTCCTCCCTCCACTATATATAGGGACTAGGGGCGATGCCCCTTGGAGATCCCATCTAGATGGGGGCGGCCCCCGGCAACGGCCCCTTAGGGTTTCCAACCAGGGGCATGCCCCTCGGGCAACGGTCCCCTAGGGTTTCCAACCCTAGGCGCCTTGGGCCCTTGGGTGGGGCGCACCAGCCCACCAGGGCTGGTTCCCATGCCACTTCAGCCCATGGGGCCCTCCGGATAGGTGGCCCCACCGGTGGACCCCGGACCCTTCCGGTGGTCCCAGACAATCTGGTGACCCCAAAACTTTCCGGTGGCGAAACTAGACTTCCTATATATAAATCTTTACCTCCGGACCATTCCGAACTCCTCGTGACGTCCGGGATCTCATCCGGACTCGAAAAACTTTCGGTTACTGCATACTAATATCTCTACAACCCTAGCGTCACCGAACCTTAAGTGTGTAGACCCTACGGGTTCGGAGATATCTGAACATGACCGAGATGCCTCTCCGGTCAATAACCAACAGCGGATCTGGATACCCATGTTGGCTCCTACATACTCTCGATGATCTCATCGGATGAACCACGATGTCGAGGATTCAATCAAACCCCGTATACAATTCCCTTTGTCAATCGGTACGTTACTTGCCCGAGACTCGATCGTCGGTATCCCAATACCTTGTTCAGTCTCGTTACCGGCAAGTCACTTTACTCGTACCGTAATGCATGATCCCGTGACTAACCACTTAGTCACTTTGAGCTCATTATGATGATGCATTACCGAGTGGGCCAGAGATACCTCTCCGTCATACGGAGTGAAAATCCCATCTCGATCCGTGTCAACCCAATGACACTTTCGGAGATACCTGTAGTGCACCTTTATAGTCACCCGATTACGTTGTGACGTTTGGTACACCCAAAGCACTCTTACGGTATCCGGAGTTACACGATCTCATGGTCTAAGGAAGAGATACTTGACATTGGAAAAGCTCTAGCAAAACGAACTACACGATCTTGTGCTATGCTTAGGATTGGGTCTTGTCCATCACATCATTCTCCTAATGATGTGATCCCGTTGTCAATGACATCCAATGTCCATAGTCGAAAACCATGACTATATGTTGACCAACGAGCTAGTCAACTAGAGGCTCACTAGGGACATGTTATGGTCTATGTATTCACACGTGTATCACGATTTCCGGATAATACAGTTATAGCATGAATAAAAGATAATCATCATGAACAAAGAAATATAATAATAACACTTTTATTATTGCCTCTAGGGCATATTTCCAACAACATGTCATTAAGATCGGGTCATTATTCGAACCGTTTTCCTACAACCATCCACAGCGCATATTGCGAGGCGGTTTCCTTGACACGTCTTGTCAAAGCAGAGATCGTGTCCCCTTATCACGGGATTCTCATCAATAGTGGTATGGGTAATCCCACCATGCCATCAATCGTGGTGTTTGGGAGGTGAGCAATTCCCAATGGGCAAGTGGGGAGGCGCACCGCTTCCGTCGCCTCTATAAAGGGATAAGAGTTCCCCATTTTTACCCACGCCTTCTTCCTCCTTTGCCCACTCTGGCCCCCTCGAGCTCCAGCGCCCTAGTCCTAGTCTTCAACGCATAGCTAAACATGTCCGGAGCAGGAGGCAAGTGGGTGGCTTCCACCGTGAAGGAGAAGGATATCGCGAATCTTCGGGCGGCCGGATACTTGGCCGCACACATAGCGCACCGGCTACCAGACGATGGGCAGGTCAATTCAACCCCAGGACGCCACGAGAGGGTCGTGTTTCTCGCCCACTTCGTCCGTGGACTGGGGTTTCCACTTCACCCCTTCGTCTGCGGGCTCATGTTCTACTACGGGCTAGATTTCCAAGATCTAGCCCCGAACTTCGTCCTCAACATCTCGGCGTTCATCGTCGTATGTGAGGCCTTCCTCCGCATCAAGCCTCATTTCGGCTGGTGGCTGCAAATCTTCTGCGTGAAGCCAAAGATTGTGAGCGGCCAGCAAGCGGAGTGCGGAGGAGCCATGGTGGGCAAGATGCCTAACGTCACCTGGCTTGACGGCTCCTTTGTGGAAACCATGAAGGGGTGGCAGTCGGGGTGGTTCTACATCACCGAGCCGCGCGACGCCAACTGGGCGGTGGCCCCCGAGTTCCGATCCGGAAGCCCCATGCGGCTCACCTCCTGGGGTGAGAAGGGCCTGTCTTGGGGCGAATCTACAGAGCTGACCATACTCCAAAACTGCATCAAGAGCATGAAGGACAAGAACATCAAGCTTGTCAACATGATCCAGGTCATGCTCGTTCGTCGGATTCTGCCGTGCCAAAGGCGGGCATTCAATCTGTGGGAGTTCGTCCCGGCCGAACACCAGACGCTTCAGAGGCTCTACGGTATGAAGCACAAAAAGGCGTGGAAGGCGTTGTTCAAGGCCTCCGAAGTACCTCCTCCCACATCCGAGGACCGTGGGCTCCACGCCGCGCGGCCTCCTATTCAGGTGAGTTTCCAGGCTACCACCGGATTCGGTTCTTCCCAATATATTCATGGGGGAGCCTCAAGTAATTGTGCATATTTGTTCAGGATTACGTGGAGACAGCGGAGCACATTGACTGTCCGGCTCCGCTGCAAGAAGACCCGGCTGATGCTCTCCTGACGGAGATGCTGGTCCCGCGCCTACAAGGTGCCGAGAAGAAGGCCAAAAGAAGGCCCTGGGATCCGAAAGGGTCTCCGCGTGGGTTAGACCGAAGCCTCGTCCAAAACGACGAGGTTAACTCCTCCCGAAGGGGAAGAAGAAGAAGAGGCCCCCCATCCGGAGAGGATGGGGGGGGGCTGAGAGGGCGGACCAGGGGCCAGAGAGGCCCAGCGCAAAGCCGTCATACCCTCGTCGTCCGACGACGACGAGGCAGATTCCTCCCGCGGAGGCGGGGAAAAACAAGAAGAAACTCCCACTCCCCTTATTGGGGGGGGGGGAGAGAAAAAGAGGAAGGCCGCCCCCGATGGGGAGGCTAGGACGTCCAAGAAGGGAAAGGCGTCGCTTCCGGACTACTCCGCCACCGCCGCCGATAGCGAGGAGGGGTGGCTTCCTAGGAAGAAGCCCCTAGTGCGATCGTAAGTATCTGCACTCTATTGTAATTTTGCTTCATAGTTTTGTTATAATGCCGAACTTGTATGTAGTCCGGCCAGGGTCCATCCCGAGGTGTCATCTTCGGATGGGTCCTTGAGCGATTCGGCGATGAACTCGCTCCCGACGGCCACTACTCCTCAGCTTGCAGATGACACGGAGGTGTTGTCTCAAAGGCTCCCAGAGCGGGGGGGAGGTGGCTCTAGAGGTGCCCCAAGGAGGCATTCCAGACGTCGGACACGCGGGGTTCAAGATCCCCGCGGATCATGTCAGCGAGAGCCACCGTAGGCCGGGCTCTCAACCGAACACTGTTCCGGAGCCTTCAATGGTTCCGGACTTAGGCGGGCAGCCCCTCGTTAGGGAGGGAGAGCCGTCTGTGTCGAGGACTTCCGTTGTGCCTGAGGCGCCGGATTGTCTACTAGAAGCGCTTCACGGCGCTTCCATGGATGAAGAGCACCGTACTCTTATGAGTGCGGTGATTCAGAAGGTTTCGTCCGCCAAGCGCGGACTAACCGAAGCTTGCACGAGCCTCCTGACAGGCTTTGAGGTAAGTAATAAAAATGTGTGAAATTACCACCCGATAGGTAGTAGCCCCTGATACTCTGTTTGGTGTTCGGAAGGAAAAACCAAACGGAGGGTCAATTATAATCCGCAGGAGTCTAACAATGAGTTTGAATGTGAATAAGCAGGTTGTGCTGCTTGCCGCTGCGGTCCGTACGGCCGAGATCGCCGGACTAAAACAGGACCTGGAGCAGGCGCCGGGAGAGCTCGGCCTCACGAGGAGGCAGCTCGAAGAGAACAAAGGTGAGTGATTCCCCGCTCTCATATAATGAAGGATAGATAAAATTGGTTATTCTAACGATGAAGCATCGTGATTTTGTAACAGGGGCCACCACCGAAGTGGCGTCTCAGAAGAAAGCGCTGTCCGAGGACGAACACAAGGCGGCCTTGGAACGCAAGGAGTGCAAAAAGCAAGATGCTAGAGTGGGCGAGGTACAGCAAGAGCTCCAGGAGCTCGGCGAGAAGTTCAAGTCCGTGGACCATGAGCTTAAGATGAAAGAGGCCGAGCTTGCGAAGGCCCTTGCTAGTATAGAAGACGCCAAGGCCGAAGCCGAGAAGGCACAACAGGAAATCCAAGAGGCCAAGAAGATAGCGGCAGGTAAGAAATTCTTTATGCAAAGCAAGCATGTGGAGGAGGCGTTTCTTTTACTTATCCGAATTCGGAGCTCTCCAGGGGCATTCGCAGATCTGCCATGCAGCGTATCAGACGCCAGTTCTACCGTGCCGAGGAGGGGAGCGTGACAGAGAAGCTGTTCTGGTCCCAGTATGCTGGGGCCGAACATCCAACGCCTCTGAGTGAACAACTGAAGCAGTTGGTTGAACTCCACTGGGCGGCCGAAGTGGCTATGAAGGATTTCATAGTCCGGATGTGGCCCGGTGAGCCCCTGCCCACCAGCTACTTCGGCCTGATCAAACGGATGGTGAATGCATGTCCGCGGCTCGACGTCATCAAGCGATCCGTTTGCATTGAGGGTGCCCGCCGGGCCTTTGCCCGCGCGAAGATGCATTGGGGCAAGATGGATGCGGAGAAGTTGGTGAAGGACGGGCCGCCGGAGGGCAAGGCGCATCGCTATCCGGAGAAGTATTACGATGGCGTTATGAAGGGCGCTCGTCTCGTGGCCGATGAATGTACCAAGGACACAATTTTAGAATGCATTCACTTATGTCATGTTTGTAATTTAAGGACGAAGTTACTTGCGCTATGTAGTGCTTTTGTTATTTAAAATATTACCTTATGTGCGGCTGTTTATAAAATTCTGAAAGTAGGCCAGTCGTCGGCTTCCGCCCCCACGTAACTAGTACTGGGGTGTTCGTGGAAACCCGGACACTCTTTATCCAAATGTTTGGTCCCTTAAGGAGGTATCCGGCGCAGCGAACAAGGCAATCGGACTATGCGGCTTTATAACTTTCACTTAGCCATAGAAGTCTACAATTTTAAATTTCGGCGAAGCCCCTAGAATCCGGAAGGCCGAATTGGGGCGCTATATACGCCTAGATCGGACGAAGCTGATTTATCGCCTAAAGCGGAAAAATCATTAAGGATTTTAAGACCTCTTGAACAGCGACCAGCTCTCGCCACATCATGTCGGTCAGTTTTCGGCTTTTTCTACTGAGGTGCTCGTTTGGAAGAACCGGGACACAATCGCAGTAGTTCTCCCTGTGCTATCTTAGCCGATATAACGGAACGTAAGGTACCAAAACAAGGGAGCCGGGCTAACCCAACTGTAGACCCAAGACATGATACGGAGTTGATGCATATAGTGCTATAAGTTCGGGGTGCCGCACTGTTGAAAGTGTTCGGACTTAACTTGCCATATTATGGGGCGCCATCAGAATCCCCTGGCAAACTGAACGTACCAAGGTGTACGGATGCAATATCAAATAAACATTTTGCGAGAAAAAATGCTCAAATAAGACTGATAAGCTGACGCTATATGTGGTCTCCCATTGATGAATAATACGTTTAAGCGTATGTTTATAATGAATGCATTAAGCGGAGATAAATAGGACTATTTGACATGTCCTATCCAGGGGCAGGTCACGTGCAGATAGATAAAACAGGTATAACGATCGTAAATAGATTCCACCTGGGTGTTTCCTTCTGTGCGCAAATCCTGTTGCCTCCTTGGTTTTCCCTCCTATGTAAGTCCGGCAATCCGGCTCTTCTGAAGAGGCTGCACTAAAGCAATGTCCTGAAAGGTAAAAGGGAAAGATTATGAAGTCATGTTGCGGTGATACCGCGCTGTTGACTGAGTCACTTCTGCGCCTCCGCCTGTGCCCATGGTATTTTGAGTGCGTAATTGTGTACGCGTGGCACGAATGCTGCTTTAATGGGGTGTGAGCGGAGGCTGGACTGCTAATCGCGCTCTTGGCGTGCCTGATGATCCTGTTGCAGGGTGCTTCGGACTCGCTTGACGGTGCTTGAGGTTGTCGTCGCCGGATTGGTGGTTTGCCGAAGGAGGCCGCATTGTACCTCTGCCGCGAATGCACTGTGCTCTTCTGTATGGAGAGAGCGGTCCATGTTTCCGTTGACTGTTATGAGCCCGCGCGGGCCTGGCATCTTGAGCTTGAGGTATGCATAGTGTGGTACCGCATTGAATCTAGTGAATGCGCTTCGTCCGAGCAGTGCGTGGAAACCACTACGGAAAGGGACGATATCGAAGATTAACTCTTCGCTTCGGAAGTTGTCCGGGGATCCGAAGACCACTTCCAATGTTATAGAGCCCGTACAGCGGGCCTCTACTCCAGGAATTACACCCTTAAAGTGTTGGGGAACGTAGTAATTTCAAAAATTTCCCTACGATCACGCAAGACCATGGTGATGGCATAGCAACGAGAGGGGAGAGTGTCCGTCCACGCACCCTCGTGAGACCGAAAGCGAAGCGTTATAACAACGCTGTTGATGTAGTCGACGTCTTCACGATCCGACCGATCCAAGCACCGAACGTCGGCACCTCCGAGTTCGCACACGCTTCAGCTCGATGACGATCCCGGACTCGATCCAGCAAAGTGTCGGGATGAGTTCCACAACCGACGGCGTGGTGACGATGTTGATGCTCCACCGACGCAGGGCTTCGCTTAAGCTCGCGACAATATGACTTCTCCGGCGCAGGGCTTCGCCTAAGCTCATGACGATATGACCGAAGTGGAATATGGTGGAAGGGGCACCGACACGGCTAAGGAAAGATCCGTAGATCAACTTGTGTGTCATGGGTGCCCCTGCCCCGTATATAAAGGAGCCAAGGGGGTGCAGCCAGCCTTGGGAGGCGCTGGAGGAGTCCTACTCCCACCGAGTAGGACTCCCCCTCTCTAGTTGGATTAGGATTGGAGGAGGGGAAGAGGGAAGGCGCCCCCCTCTCCTTGTCCTATTCGGACTAGAGGGGGAGGCGGCGCAGCCCACCTGGCGGCCCTTCCTCTTCTCTCTTATGGCCCATTAAGGCCCATAGACCTCCCGGGGTTCCGTAACCTCCGGTACTCCGAAATTCGATTTCACTCGGAACACTTCCGATGTCCAAATGTAGGCTTCCAATATATCAATCTTTATGTCTCGACCATTTCGAGACTCCTCGTCATGTCCGTGATCACATCCGGACTCGAACAACCTTGGTGCATCAATACTTATAAACTCATAATGAACTCGCATCGAAGCGTTAAGCGTGCGGACCCTACGGGTTCGAGAACTATGTAGACATGACCTAGAACCATTCTCGGTCAATAACCAATAGCGGAACCTGGATGCCCATATTGGTTCCTACATATTCTACGAAGATCTTTATCGGTCAAACCGCATAACGACATACGTTGTTCCTTTGTCATCGGTATGTTACTTACCCGAGATTCGATCGTCGGTATCCAATACCTAGTTCAATCTCGCTACGGTAAGTCTCTTTACTCGTTCCGTAATACATCATCTCACAACTAACTCATTAGTTGTAATGCTTGCAAGGCTTAAGTGATGTGTATTACCGAGAAGGCCTAGAGATACCTCTCCGACAATCGGAGTGACAAAACCTAATCTCAAATACGCCAACCCAACAAGTACCTTTGGAGACACCTGTAGTACTCCTTTATAATCACCCGATTCGTTGTGACGTTTGGTAGTACCAAAGTATTCCTCCGATAAACGGAGTTGCATAATCTCATAGTTATAGGAACATGTATGGGTCATGAAGAAAGCATTAACATACTAAACGATCAAGTGTTAAGCTAACGGAATGGGTCATGTCAATCAGATCATTCAACTAATGATGTGACCTTGTTAATCAAATAACAACTCCTTGTTCATGGTTAGGAAACATAACCATCTTTGATTAACAAGCTAGTCAAGTAGAGGCATACTAGTGACATACTGTTTGTCTATATATTCACACATGTATTATGTTTCCGGTTAATACAATTCTAGCATGAATAATAAACATTTATCATGGTATAAGGAAATAAATAATAACTTTATTATTGCCTCTAGGGCATATTTCCTTCAGCCTCCCACTTGCACTAGAGTCAATAATCTAGATTACAAAGTAATGATCCTAACACCCATGGAGTCTTGGTGCTGATCATGTTTTGCTCTGGAAGAGGCTTAGTCAACGGTCTGCAACATTCAGATCCGTATGTATTTTGCAAATCTCTATGTCTCCCACTTGGACTTGGTCCCGAATGGAATTGAAGCGTCTCTTGATATGCTTGGTCCTCTTGTGAAATCTGGATTCCTTTGCCAAGGCAATTGCACCAGTATTGTCACGAAAGATCTTCATCGGTCCCGATGCACTAGGTATGACACCTAGATCGGAAATGAACTCTTTCATCCAGACTCCTTCATTTGCTGCTTCAAGCAGCTATGTACTCCGCTTCACATGTAGATCCCGCCATGACGCTTTGTTTAGAGCTGCACCAACCGACAGCTCCACCGCTTAATAAAAACACGATCCGGTTTGCGATTTAGAATCGTCCGGATCAGTGTTAAAGCTTGCATCGACGTAACCATTTACGACTAGCTCTTTGTCACCTCCATATCGAGAAACATATCCTTAGTCCTTTTCGGTATTTCAGGATGTTCTTGACCGCTGTCCAATGATCCACTCTGGATTACTTTGGTACCTTCCTGCCAAGCTTACAGCTAAGCAT
>JAHIAM010003631.1:0-92522 GCA_021605205.1 Aegilops longissima | reverse complement strand
GATTCTCCAAAGGTTAGTGTTCACATGATTTAAATGACTCTTAAAACGATAAACCCAAGAATCAAAATCCTCCTTTTTATCAATCTTAGGTGGTGGACCGGCATGATTCAAATGAGTGGAAGGAATCGGTCCACCATAAACGGGAGGTTGCACATGGGCGAAGATGCCGGTGCCATTCTTATCACTAGACGAGGGGGCTTTCTCACTAGTAGCTTCCCCCTTATCGGAGTTAGTATCCGCTCCCGTGTTGGCGGGATCACCCACTTTCACGGGTGCGGTGGAAAGTTTAAGCCCTTCAAGGAATTCCTTAAACATGTCCTTGACCTCGCTCGTCATGGAGTTTTTCAATGTGTCCAACGCCACATTGAATTCCTCACGAGATCGAGGTACTCCCATCTCCCGTAGATGATGTTGGATTCGCACCGAGTGCTCCCCACATCATCTACGACGTCAACTATACTCTACGGACGGTAAAGTCCTAAAAAAGAGACGAGGCTCTGATACAAATTGAAAGGATCGATATAGTTGACTAGAGGGGGTGAATAGGCAACCAACAATTTTAAGCTTTTCTTTACTAATTTAAACTTCGCAATAATAAAGGTTGTCTAGATGTGCAACTAGGTGGACAACCTATATGATGCAACAACACAAGCACACGAGCAAGCAAGGATAGGAACACAAATAAGCTTGCACAAGTAAAGGGATAAGATAACCAAGAGTGGAGCCGTGGAGACGAGGATGTGTTACCAAGTTCCTTCCTTTTGAGGGAAGTACGCTCCATTAGAGCGGTGTGGAGGCACAATGCTCCCAAAAAGCCACTAGGGCCACCGTAATCTCCTCACGCCCTCGACAATGCAAGAGCCGTGATTCCACTATTGGTGCCCTTGAAGGCGGCGACCAACCTTTACAAACAAGGTTGGGGCAATCTCCACAACTTAATTGGAGGCTCCCAACAACACCACGAAGCTTCACCACAATGGAATATGGCTCCACGGTGACCTCAACCGCCTAGGATGCTCAAACACCCAAGAGTAACAAGATCCGCAAGGGATAAGTGGGGAATCAAATATCTCATGGTGGAAGTGTAGATCGGGCCTTGTCACCCAATCCCGAGCAAATCAACAAGTTTGATTGGCTAGGAGAGAGATCGGGCCAAAGTGGAGCTTGGAGCAACAATGGAGCTTAGAGAGGGAAGAGGTGGTCAACTAGAGGTTGAAGAAGCCCTTATATAGTCGTGGAAAAATCCAACCGTTATCCACTTATTCAGCCATGCGACGCTGCAGTACTACCGCTCGGGGCGGTACTACCATGAGGTCAGCAGCAGTACTACCGTGGCGGACCACGGTACTACTCACATGGCAACAAGCACAGCCGGGACTAGCTCGACTAAGGGCAGTACTACCGCTATGCTGCGGTACTACGCTCCCCTTGCGGTACTACCGCAAGGCGGAGTCACGACACGAGAAGGGCGCGATGAAATAAATTACATCCGTGCCAACTTCCGCTGAAACTGCGGTAGTGCAAAAATCCAACGCGGTACTACCGTAGCGCGTGCCTACTACCGTGAAACTACGGTACTGACTAGGAGGGCCACGGTACTACGGCTCATAGGGAGCAAGATTACCAGGGCCCCACGGTACTACCGCTACCGGACGAGCGGTACTACCGTGGTGGGCGCGGATGTAAAAATTACATCCGCCCTACTACAAAGACCGGGCGGCACTAGGCACAGGAGCAGCGGTACTACCGCTCTGAGGAGCGGTACTACTCATGGCACCTCAGCGGTACTACAGCGTGTACCTGCGGTACTACCGCAAGTCAGATGGCAATTGTTAGATTTCCGCACAACCAAGATAACGAAGGAAGCTCCAAAGTGCAGGAAAGGAGGGACAAGTGTACGTGTTGATTCCGCCCTAACCTTTCCGACGCGGACCCCCTCTTAATAGTACGGCTCTCCTACGACTCAAATCCACCAAAAGGAACGTAGGACGACGCCGTCTTCAATAGTCTCCGAGGGGCACCGAATCGTCTCGAGCCTAGAGATGAATCATCTGAGGAACTCAAAGCATACGATTAGTCCGCAAATGTATCATCATCAATCACCAAAACACTCACGGGATAAATATGCCCTTACAGTGGGGAAAAGTGGGGAAAGGTTTAGAGCATGGGCAAAACTAAGCACAACTAAGGAACCAGGGGCACTATCATAGAAAACCCTATAATAAAACCCCCAAACATCAAATGGTTCAATAACAAATGAATAATTTCATAGGAATTTCCTGACATCTACCAATATTTTCAACTCTTTGAGAATCATCACAAGAAGACAAAAGTTTATGAGCATCTTTGAAAAGAGTAGGCCAATAAAACCAGATTCTAATACCTTGTGTGCAGTTCTGTCTCTAACATGGTGTCCTCCATGTGGACTGGTGTGACACTTTCTCAAGATATGTTTTTATTCATGCTCAAGTGTACAACATATAGTAATATTATCTGTAAGTGTATCTAGTGCCCTATTTGTTGTTTTGAAGTACTGACGACAAATGGGTTAAGGGACTAATGTATTTGTGAGTGTATAAAGGAGAAAAGTCCCTGAATATTTTGGTTTAACCAAGAAAGACGACCCCTAAAAATGTATGTGTACATTAAAGAAATTGGTGTGTGTCCTTTGAAGAGTTTGAAGTGAAGAATTTTAAGCTTGAAGACTTTGTTTTCGTAGTTTCTTTCTTCTTTTTTTGTGTTAATAGGGAACATCGTGTTGTTAAAGGGGGCGTAGGTGATAGACAGGCATACTTTCAAAGTGATGCTCAAAACCCAAACCTAACTATTTGTTCAAGTGAAGACTTTGGAAATCTCTTGCAATGCAGTTGAGTTCCTCAGCGACAGAGACGAAGTTCTTCTGGTCGGTGACAAAATTGGTCCCATTGAAGAGTCAGGAGTTTGCTAGTGCGACTCTCCTACCGTGAGGAAATTGAGAGTTCAAATTTTTGACCGTTGTTGCGCGAGTGCTAGCTGTTGAGTGGGTCCTTATCCTGACAATGGTCTTGTCCGGAGGGCATTTATGTCTTATCATGTTGGGTTGCCCTGGCTATAAATATCCACTCCCACAACCATTTGTTGGCTGGCTGCTCTGAGTGATTGATTAACAAGTGTCATCTAGAGCAACCCATCCTCCGATGAACTTGAGAGAATCCTGGGCGAGGAAAAACCCATACACCCAAAGCCAAAGTGATTGAGCATCAGTGAAGAGATTATCCTGTGTGATATGACGCTTGTTACCTTTGAAGACTGTGATCTTCCACGCGGTTAAGTGTCATGTTCTGAGCACCCAAGAAGAAATTGTGGTGTGCCGGTGAACGAGTCTGTGAAGGTTTTCGAAGTCTACCTTGAAGACTTGTCATGAGTGATTGGGCGAGGTCTAAGTGACTTTAACTCAAGGGAAATAAGGTGAAGACTAGGTGTCTTCAGAGTTAAATCTCAATCGTCCCTAACCAGATGTACAGTTGTTACGGCAACTGGAATTGATCAAACAAATCCATTGTTTTTGTTAAGCAATCCGGTTCTGTTTCCACAACCCTTTAATTTTTGCATTTGTTTGTTCAAGAATTTGGCCTCCCTCTCTGAAGACTTTGACCGAAAACTTTCACAAATTTGTCAAGTCCTATCGTATTATGTATGTCTTCAGTTTAGTTGTATCTCACTCATTTATCTCTGTGCTTGCATGTTTATATGTTCCACTACTCGCCATGCTTGTTCAATTTTGCCATGATGACTTTGTGTCTACTTTGATTCGCATGCTTGTGTGTAGTGACTTCTCTATTTAGTTGTTCGCCAGCTTGTTATTCTTCATTCAACCTGTTTTTTTGAAGAATCTGTTAAAATCTCCCAATTACCCCCTCTGTTCGATATCTCGCACTTTAAATTAGTATCAAAGCAAGGTACTGTCTTGTTCTGCGTGATTTTGGTTTATCCACCTGGAGTTTAGTTATGTCGACTGTAGGTATGATTAAGGTTTCCGTTGCGTGTCCAGTCTTCGACGACACCGACTATCCCTATTGGAAGAATACGATGTGCATGCATCTTGAGGCTATTTATGCTAAAGGCGCGGATTTGCTTCTGCGAGAGGCACGTATTTGCTTCCGCGGGAGGCACATGCCTCTCGAAAACGAAAAAAACATTTTTTTCTTTCGCGAGAGGCACAACCGTACCTCTCGAAAACGGGAAAAACGTGTTTTCTTTTTTTCTTCTTTTGCAAGAGGCACATATTTGTTTCTGTGAGAGGCACGGTAGTGCCTCTCGGAAACTAAAAAAATTCATCAAAACCTATAAACATGGGATCTAGTTTTTTTAAGATGTCGACGCGGGGAATCCAACCGTGAAAACGGTTTGAGATTTGGACGCACAGTTTAAGAAATAAAAATATTTTGAATAAATGAATCTACGAGAATAGAAAAACGTGCACCACTTGTCGGAACCTGAGAATGTAGGAGTGACCTTTGCAAAGAGTGCTCCTTAACTAGTGATTTCGCTGAAGGCGAGACATAGGGACGCCTCTCTCGTCTTGCACAACCCACATGATAAAAATTGTATGCCTCTCGCGAAGTAAGATTTGGCCCATAAAGCCGAAACACGCATGCCTGGAGTCATGAGTATAGCCGGCTAAACGGGCCGGGCCAATCAGACCGGCCCACGAGCACGCCGGCACGGCCCGCCATAGGCGAGGCATGACACATGCTAAACGGGCCGTGCCCGGCATGTGGCATACCTAGGGCCATGCCTGGGCCTAGAGGCCCGGATGCCGGCCGGCACGACACGACCCGTTTATTCATTTTTATTTTTATTCCAGAATTTTTCTTGAGGCAATAGAAATTTATATACATATAGGACCTAAATTACCCGAAAAAATATAGGACCTAAATTACAGCCCAATAGGCTGAAAAACATGCGGCCTAGTGTGCTAAACATGCCATGGCCCGACCATTTAATAACCAGGCCGTGCCTTGGCCGAGGAGCGATGCACGTGGGCCGACACGAGAGCTCCTATTTGTCGCCCGCATGCGGCAAATGGTGGAGGCTTCGCTGAAGGCAGAGCAAATGGGACGGTCATTAGGGGGTAAACGAGCTCCAGACAAGTAAAAAACTAATGAAAATTTTAAGCGCGAGGGAGACATCGAACTCACGACCTCCCTCTACTAACCGAACAAGCTGGTGAGATCCAGTGTAAATTTTGAGGCGTGAGAGTATAAGTATCAAAATCCTTTGAAAAATTTCAAAAAATATACACTGAACATTTGTAATATCCATTGAACATTTATTTAATGTATGTTGAACAATTTAAATAATACACGATGAACTTTTTTTAACATAGTATGAACATTTAAAAAAATGAATATATGCGTTTAATAATTTTCAAATATGCATTGAAAGTTTAGTAAAAAATACGTTGAACAATTTCATAATATACAATGAATATTTTTTAATACATGATGAATATTTTTATAATGCATTGATGAACTATTTTTGCAATATATGATGAACATTTTTCTTAATACGGTGAACATTTTTGTAATATGCGGTGAACCTTTTGTATAACTAGAGAATACCCCGTGCGTTGCTGCGGGAATCGATTGCAATATATTTTCAGTGGTGTGATTGTATGAAGCTTCCATTGTTGAATTAATAATATATGACCTTAAGCTAAAAAAATAAATATTATATGATTACTGTGTAGTTAGAAAATATTTTGAATATAAGTGGCATAACGTAATGGAAAACTTTTTTCCATGCATTATGAGTGGACCTCTGATGAGGTGGCATGTGTGGTAAGGTGAAAAGTGTGCATAAGATCAATTAATAATGAAAATTTTGTCTCATGCATGTAGTGGTGGGCCTTTGATGAGGTGGCATATGTGCATGCTGAGATAAATAAAATAGTGGGAATCAACTTCTTACGTATATAGGATACATAATAAAAGAGAAGAAAACAGGAAAAGAAACAGAAACAAAAAAATAGAAAAATAGAAATGTAAAAGAAAAAGTGAAAGTAAAAAATGAACCGATACAAAAAATAAAAAAACGAAACAAAACAACTGAAAACTAGATGAAAAAGTGAAAAACTGAGAGCAAAAAACCGCAGAAGAAAAACGAAAAAAAACCCCTGAAGAAACAGCGAAGGAAACAACGAAATCACTAGTTAAGGAGTACTCGTTGCAAAGATCATTCCCATCACTCCTAGGTTGCGACAAGTGGCGCGCTGTATGTGTGCCACTTGTTGCAGCCTAAGAGTTTTCCCTTTTTTCGTAGATTCGTTTATTCAAAATATTTTATCTCTTAAATCGTGCGTCCAAATCTCAAAAAGTTTTCACTTTTAGAATGCTTGCATCGAGATCTTCAAAACTAGATCCCATGTTGATAGGTTTGACAAACTTTTTTTCACAAAAAAAACTGGACAGAAAAACGGACAAAAAAGCTGAACCGAGAGCACTGGTTTTTCCCGAAAGAGGCACACCCGTGACTCTCACAGAAGTAAAACCATGCCTCTCGCGAAAGGAAAAAAAAGAGAAACACATTTTTTTCATTTTCTAGGAGGCACGGTCGTGCCTCTTGCGAAAGCACAACCATGCCTCCCACGGAAGCAAAACCGTGGCTCTCGTGAAAAAAACAGAAAACACATTTTTTCCGTTTTCGAGAGACACGACCGTGCCTCTCGCGAAAGCAAAATCGTGCCTCTCTTGGAAGAAAAAAAACAGAAAACACGTTTTTTTTCCGTTTCCGAGAGGCATGGCCGTGCCTTTCGCAAAGCACAACCGTGCCTCTCTCGGAACCAAAACCTTGCCTCTCCCGGAAGGAAAAAAACAGAAAACGTATTTTTTTTCGTTTCCGAGAGGCACGGCCGTGACTCTCGCGAAAGCAAAACCGTGGCTCTCGCGGAAGCAAAACCGTGACTCTCGTGAAAGAAAAAAAATGGACAATGCTAACGCCCACACGTGTGGTGGGAGCGAAACCCGACCACACGCCCTATAACACAGAGACTGCGCCACGTCACCGCATGCATGCATGTGAGAATCTTTTTGGATTTTCAGTTTTTAAAATGTTTTATCTCTTAAATGAAAAATCTGATTGAAGATCCGTTTAACCATTAAATCCCTCGCGACGAGATCTTCGAAACTAGATCCCATGTTGATATGTTTCGACGAATTTTTTTTTGGGTTAAAAGTTGCCATGTCTATTGCACATGAATTGCCATGATGTTTACGCTGAAATTGCCATGATATGTTTCAGCTATTTTCTTCTACATTTAAAAGTAATTTTTGACATTTATAAAAGGAGAAATTAAGAAACTAGACTTGCCATGAACTATAAACTAAAATTGTCATGATAGATGCACTTAAAATTGCCATGGTTCATATAAAAAATAATTTTCATGGTCAAAGTACTGGAGTTGCCATCATCAAAATACTAAAATTGCCATGCTCTACAAACTGAAATTGCCACATGGCAACTTTAGTTTTAATCAGTATGACAACTATAGTGTAAACATCATGGCAACTTTTGGAAAAAAAAATTCATCGAAACATATCAATATGGGGTCTAGTTTTGAAGATCTCGTCGAGACGGATACGGATTTTTAATTTGATTTTTTAGTTAGGAGAGAAAACATTTTTAAACCGAAAACCAAAAAGATTCCTGTTGATGTCATCTGTTCACATGTGGCAAAAATGAATGGTAAAGGAGGCGTGTGGGCGATGTGCAAGATGCCACACGTATGGACGTTAGTTTTTTCGAAAAAATACATTTTTTCATGCAATTTTTTTTAATTTTTTTTCTTTTAAAAGTTAAGTAAGACCGGTGGAAAACTGAAACGTCGAAGAAAAAAAAACCGTTTAAAAAGCCGAAAACGCGTGCGAAAAAATAAAATACAAAATTCGAAGGGAGCGTCTAGAACGCAGCACATGACGGGTTGCTGATAGCTCGCCAAGTGACGCTGGTCGTTGCGAGGCTTCCGAAGAAGCGCTCGTTAACTAGTTGTTCCATGAAATCCATAGGTTTTTTTTTTTGAGACAACCATGAAATCCATACGTGGCCTCCTGGATCGACCAGCCGGCACGGCCCAGCCCGGCTATTATACGTGCGACAGCGTGCCGTGCCGTGCCAGGCACGATTAGCATGGGCCGGGCCAGCCCGTTTGGCCAGCTCTGGTCGAGAGAGTCCCTTTGGGCTGCGCCCTTCGGAGCACGACAAATCCGCACCGTCCCTTCTCTCTCCCTGTCCCTCTCTCGGCCTCGTGCCCTCTGACGCAACGCGCTCTCGTCTTGCTCCCAGAGCCGGAGCCCACCCGAGCCGCGACCCCCGTCTCCTCCTCCCGGTACACCCATGGGGTCGTCGGAGGCCGACGACGACCAGCTCCTCAAGAGCTTCCTGGCCGAGGTCAGCGAGGCCGAGCGCGACAACGAAGTCCTCAGGTTCCTCTCGCCCCCCTCCCCCCTCCCACCTCCCAATCCCCCATCTCCTCGAGCGGTATCATTTCCCTTCTGGCACAACGTAGCTTCAGATCCCCAGTAGCGCCATCGGTGTCGCGCAATTCGTGGCTAATCGTGCGACGCAGTAGATGTAGCCGCTGCTTGCTGCTGAATTTTGGGTCGGCGACGGGGGTTCGCCCGGGTCCGCGTGAACCCTAGGTCGAAGTCGTCCGGTTCGCTCACTTGTTCTCAGTTGTGTCCTCCACGCGCTCAAACCATGAGTCGGCTCATAGATCTCAACTTAACCTTGAATTTGATGCCCCCCTTGTGGAAATCGGTTGTTTGGGAAAATTTTCCACTTTTACTATACTACTTTGGTGGTGATGAGATACTATGATCCGTTGCTGCTTCTAAGATGCTATTTCTTTGCTTTCTTGTAGTTTAGTATGCTATGTTAGGTTGTACACAGGCTGCACGGTAATGACGTCCAGAGCCTTTCTGATATTGTGCACACCATGCCATGACCGACATATATAGAACCCCTTGCGATATATTTACTTGTACCGAGCTCATAAATTTGGATTCAAGAAGGACTGGCCTCTTGAGTTACGTTTGTGCCTTGGGCTGTGCTTTGTTTGAGCCCAATTTTGGTCAAGGTTTTGCTTGTTCATGATTTGGCCAATGTTGGGAAGAAAAATGAACCAGAATAGGCAAGGTGGCATGGTCACATGCGCAAATTTTGGCAGCCATACAAACAAAAGAAGGACCAAAGTTTTGTCCACAACCAAAATATTCGTACAGTTCCTTTTTCGACACCAACCAAAGATACCTATGTCCTCCTGTGTTAGCTTATGCTGTCCAATGGAGCCAAGCAGACATACTGTTAAGCTATCGGTTTCGAAGCCGGTTAAATATTATAACTACTTATACCTATTATAAACAATTAAACATGGTCGGTTGACTACTGACTAGGGAGGCATACTCTGCAACTTGCTATACATGTTCTGTTTTTTGGAATGACACATGATGGTTGATCAGTGAGATCCCTAGCAGTGCAAAACTGAATATTGGCCGATTCAGCTTCATTTTTAGTTGTACTTCCTCCTTT
This sequence comes from Aegilops longissima, assembly GCA_021605205.1. Classification (NCBI taxonomy): domain Eukaryota; kingdom Viridiplantae; phylum Streptophyta; class Magnoliopsida; order Poales; family Poaceae; genus Aegilops; species Aegilops longissima. Next base: position 82,955 of record JAHIAM010003631.1, on the reverse strand, counting down.
AGTCTTTTTCCTGATTTTAGATGTTATTTTAGTCTCTAGAAGCCATGTAGCTGAGCATAATAGCCGAATTTAATCATCCTATATTCTAAGCTTATTTAAAGCTCCTTCACGTCTAGATTAGTCCTTTTCTATTGGAAGAGTAAACATAAGTTATTGAGGGAGATTTATGCTGCGAATAAACTTATAAATGTACCTTGAAATTATACAGTGACATGCAACTACAACAACAACAACAACACAACAACAAAGCCTTTAGTCCCAAACAAGTTGGGGTCGGCTAGAGGTGAAACCCATAAGATCTCGCGACCAACTCATGGTTCTGGCACATGGATAGCAAGCTTCCACGCACCCCTGTCCATGGCTAGTTCTTTGGTGATATTCCAATCCTTCAGATCTCTCTTTACGGACTCCTCCCATGTCAAGTCCGGTCTACCCTGACCTCTCTTGACATTATCAGCACGCTTTAGCTGTCCGCTATGCACTGGAGCTTCTGGGGCCTGCGCTGAATATGCCCAAACCATCTCAGACGATGTTGGACAAGCTTCTCTTCAATCGGTGCTACCCCAACTCTATCTCGTATATCATCATTCCGGACTTGGTCCCTTTATACAGTGACATGCATGTTAAAAAAATGATAAGTTTGAAATGCCATGCGTGCCAAACAGGCGTATTATTCAGTTGATAAAAAATAAACAAAATCATTCAAATTATTTCCATGTTCTTGATTTTACGTTCTGTTTCTAACACATTATAATCTTGTCAGGATACTTGGTTGCTTCAAGTTAAACCCTTTTGAGCATCTTAAGTTGTCTTTTGATTCTTCTGTGGATGAGGTGAAGAAGCAATATAGGAAGGTAAGAAAACATGGATTTAACATTGAACTACACTGTTAGTTCTAGTCTTTCCCCCTTACTGTTGGCTAATTGTTGTTGCTTCATGTACCTTTTGTAGTTGTCACTGTTGGTCCATCCTGACAAGTGCAAGCATCCACAAGCACAAGAAGCTTTCGGAGGTATGTGAACTGTCTAATCATGACCATGTGAAGCATATGAGATGGTAATAGTGATGCGTAGTAATATCAGGTTAGGAGACAGTATTGCATTTTTGTTGTTGTAGGCTTCATTTAGGTCAGTTTTACAGATATTATTTGGTGACGGCAGAACAAGATGAATGGCATAAACAAGATCATGACATGTCAAAACTAATACTTTCGTATGACTTCATATATATTTTTCTGGGAGAGAGGGACGTACCAAAATCATGACATGCTAGGAAAAAAACTGGACCAATCTTTAATTTATTAGCCTCAACACCGAGTCCAAAAGTCCAGATAACGGAGTGCAAATTACGACATGGATAAGTCAGCTTAGAAGATGAATCTGTACAATTTTGTTTGCAGATGGTAGTAGCCTTTGTATCACTCTAGAATTAGGCATTTTTTCATCCCTGTAGGAGATGCATTTTTCAAGAGAAACCAGGATAAGTAAGTGTTGCATGATCTCTTCTTGCAATTAGTTGTAACTAACCAACCTTTTGCGCATCAGTGACTTACTATTTTCCCAGTGTCGCATTCTTCTGCTTCTCTTGTCGTTTATGCATTGATGTATATTTGTTTAACGTTGCCTACTCTACTCATAAACAGCCCTGGCAAAAGCACAGCAGCTCCTACTTGATCCACAGGAAAGAGGGTACATTCTTGATCAAGTTACTTCTGCAAAAGGTGTGATGCAATCTTATTTTAACCCAACGTATTTTTTTTACATCAGCTCAGTGATTTGTTCAATTTATATTTGAGGAGATATGAAGAACAAAAACTGATATTATTTTGTGTTGAGAAATTTCAGAAGAACTGAGGGCAAAAAGGAAAAAAGAGTTGAGGAAAGACAGTGCATCCAAGATAAAATCCCAAGTAGATGAGGTAAGACAATCCCATGAAAGGTTGTGTGAGTTGTCATCGACTTTTTAGTAACTCTCGCTCGGAGTAACATGTTTCAAACAAAGATTAATGCGAAAAGTAATTTGAAGTATGTCTCAACATGACCTGGTCTAATTTGAGCTAGTTTCATGGTCTAAATAAACTTAAGCCATCTGGAAATCAAGCCCCACACTCATCAGAGATTCTCTTAACCAGCGTTTGTCAGTAACAAGCCTAATTGGTGACTGCTGACATCTAAAAACTGGACAGGCAGCAGTTTGACTATCTGACCAACAGTTTTGTAGATATAATATTTTATTAGTCATACACATTTTTTCTTCTAAAATGTTATGTAGAGCAGCGTGAAATTGAGAAGTCCCTCATGAAAAGAGAAACATAACGCCAAAAATTGTAGATGAAGGAACCAGTGCTGCCTGCAAAAATCAAACTAACTCCAACAGAAACAAGCATGTTTTTCTGTTAGAATTATCTAATCCAGTACAAAGTTTAGGCACCAGATTCTATTATTCATTTAACTAGCGTCTAGCATTGTATCCAAATATCTAATAAATCAAGCTAGTTCTGCTGGGGTTTATCAAGTCATGTATAAGCCATTCCATTGCCACTGAGCTCTCATGATGAAGACACTACCTGTGTGGCCTATTCACCTCGTGACGCTGAGCTGCCCCTTGTTACGCCGGGGCTCTGTTTGAGGAAGAGCAAGCAAAAATATCAAGAGAGGGTGAAATGGTAAATGGATGAGGAAGTATAGAAGAACAAAGGGAGAGGGGAGCTGATATTGGATGGAATGCAGACTGGTAGAGGCAGCCTTGGGAGGGTTAGCTCAGGGAACGCATTTCACGGATGAGCATAGGTATCAGGAACAAGCGCCTCCTGGTTCTAAAGCATGCCCAGTTTCATGGGGTTTTCACCAGAACCGCCTGGTTCACTAGGGGTGCGTTTTTGGTTCGGGAACGAAGTGTAATGGAATGCCATGGTTCCATTCCACTATAATGGGTCGGTTCTGTCCTTGTCTTTGGTATGGGCAATTTGAGGGAATGGAATGGTTACATTTTGATGTTTGGTTTGATGGTTTGATAGATGGAATGGAATGGATATGTAAGTGGTCATCCATCCATGCAACTAAGGCAGATAAAATTTTTGACTGTTAATTCTGTGCCAAAGTTTGACGTAAAATAAAGCCATTGGACATTTAACTTCTCTTTTCTGGACGAGTAGTTCCTGCAACTGCAGTCTGCCTCGCTGAACCGAACCGGATAACCAAGATTCATAACGACAAAGACTCAAACCAACAACCAGTATCAGGATCAACAAAGGCAAGAAACAAAACGCATTTCCCAAATGCAGACTATATACTATATAATTCTGATTATTATCACAGATTTTCTCCGGAACCAGTAAAATAATTTACAGAACAGGGGTGTGAACATCAACATATCAAATCCATCCATCCATGCAACAAACATGGGTGTGAGCTACAAGAATCGGTAGCCATAGGATAAACAGCAGCTACAAGAAAACAATACGACAGCTGAGCGTGACGGACGGCTGGATGCGCGGCTTGGCCTTGGCGTTCCACACGCGCGACCGCGGCTGTTGACGGCGCGAACCTAGGCGTGGTCAGCGGCCGCTCTTTGAGCGGCTGCTCCGTTGCTTCCCGGTGTGTGCCGCCGCTGTTGCCCCGCTGCAAGACCACCACACACCCGCTCGCCCGCTGCACGTGCTTCGGAGAACAGCCGGCGGTGCAGACCGGAGGAGGAGGACTGGTGGTGCCAACGCGGGAGGGGGAGAGACGCAGGAGAGGAGCCGCACGAGAGGATAGAGCTGCGGGAGTGCGAGGAGAAGAGCGGTTCCGCATCGTCCGCTCAGTTTGGAGGCCTCACCCCGTTCCGGATCTCAGCCAAATATTCGGTCTGTGGGAACGAGGGGGTGACCGTGCCACCTAGGGGTGAAAGTGGAGTGGAAACTTTCCGTTTTTCCGGAGGAAAAATGGAAACGGAGAGGAAATATGAAAATGGAAATGGAAATTTGCAAAACGGAAATGGAAATGGAAGTTTTTATGCGGAAACGGAAACAAAAATGGAACAACATTTTCCGGTGGAACAGACGTGGAAATGGAACTTTCCGTTTCCGTGAATATGGAATTTCCGTTTTTACAATAGGCCTATAGCTGCTTTGTGGCACTAGCATCTAACAACACACAAGGACACAATGAGCAAAATGGATTATTTAGGCCCAACTTCTACTACCACACACTTAAGTAGATCCTATACGCAATTGTCTAGTACTACTACAGTACTATGCTAAGTTGCTAACATAATCATATTATTTTATAGTCATATTAACAATTCATTAAAAAATATTCTTGTGTGTATTTTTCTATGATTCATGGGGTTTGTAAGTTCCGCTCAACGCCCACTTTTGTTTCCGTGTCCGCTCTGTATTCGCTTCATGTCTGTTTCCAATAGTATCTGTTTCCGTATTCATTTCCGGGGTTTCTGTATTTGTTTCCGCATCTGCAAAAAAATATGAAAACAAATATGGTAGCACCCAGTTCCGTCCGTTTCCGCTCCGTTTTCATCCCTAGTTCCACCTGTGTACTGAATGCGAGAACAGGGCTAGGAACGGGTTGGACCCGTGACATTCCGGTCCATGACCGCGACCAAACACACCCTAGGTTATGTAGATGGTCCTTGAATGAAACCCAACCATTGAAGTTGCTGGTTATGGGTTTTTTCGAGTTCAACCACTGGTTTAATTCAGCTTTTTAAACAACGGATCTTCATTCTGTTGCACTCTATGATTTGAACTTATTTATTCTTCAATTTGGTGAAAACAGTTTCTTGGAGAAAGATGTCCTCATAATATACTAGCTGCTTTGTACACCATTGAAGTGACCTGTTGTTTGCTTCAGTTTCTCTAATGACCATGCAGATCTGTGATGCATGTTTGTCTTTCTTGGTTGACTGCATGGAATGATAATTATTTTAGAAGTCATTGCATGCGTATGATGGGATTTTAGATACTTGAGAATAACAGCATTTCAGAAGAAAAAAAATGATTCCCATACCATGAAATGAGTCATTTGCTAATGTCAATGATCATGTAGAATCTTGCAGTTTTGATGTTTTCCTGTTCGCAGTCTTGTCTCGATTTTTTTAATGGTGATTGTTCTGCTAGATCCTTGAAACATCTTATTGAGCTTCATATATCTTCAATACTTGAGAAAATCCATTGATTGGCTTGCTTATGTGCAGGGAAAGTATGAAGAGCAGTTTGAAAGATCGGACGAATTTCAGAAGCAGCTAATAATTAAAGTTCGTGAGATTTTGACAGACAAAGAATGGCGTCGGAGGAAAATGCAGATGAGGGTAAGTAATAGGCTTTAACATATTCAAACATCATCAGTTGAGCCACTCACTTGAGCTTTGTTCATGTGCACTATGCAGATATCAGAGGAAGAAGGAAGACTGAAGAAGGACGAGGAGGAAACAAAAGAAATGTGGAAGAGGAAGAGAGAGCATGAAGAGAAGTGGGAGGAGACGAGAGACCAGCGAGTAAGCTTGCAGTTCATTTGTAGAAATTTAAATATTTTATCCTAACTGGACACTATGCCTGTGGCCATTTAAATAGTTACCTACAAGTATTACCCTACTGGAAAATGATGAAAGGCTTTGTCGAGTTGTTGCCACGGGCAATGTCTGATACCATGTGTTTGTGGTTTGCAGGTCTCTAGCTGGAGGGATTTCATGAAGACAGGAAAGAAGGTTAGAGAGTGCAGTTGAGAAGTTGTATTTTTGTTACCCATGACTCTTTTGACATATAGTTTCATTTCTACAGGCACGGAAAGGAGAGCTCAAACCTCCAAGGCTGAAGACTGAAGACCCGAACAAATCTTATGTTCAGAGGCCAGTAAAGCGTGGTTAAAATGAGTCGTATTCATCTGCACTCAAAGACCAATCTGGCGGCCATTCTTGCCGCGACCTGATCCAAGCCACAGCCTGTCAAGTTTATCTTTCAGGCTATAAGCTTGGGTTATGGCTTGTATGTTCCCAGTGTAGTTAGTGGAACATAGCAGATAATTTTTAGCAAAATGGACACATATCATCTACCTAGAGTGACATTGGACTAATGTACCTGTGTAGAATGCCTTCTTGAAAAGAAACTTTCTGTTGGGAAAGAAACGCTGAAGTGGATGTTGGAATATGATCCTTGTTTCAATATTCAGTGTAAGTCATGCTAATATACAATTTTTTCACAATTTGCTAGCTATCATAGTATGACCATGGACTTGTTGCAGTCTTTTGCTAATTTATTTAGATGCTGGATCTCAAACGTTTGCTTCTTTACGGAGGAGTACAAGCCAATATGTGATGGGTTTCTGTTTTCTGGGCGTTGGCCTCGGTATGAGTGTGATGAATGTGGGAGGCGCATCATCTGTTTTCCTTTTGAAAAGGAGGCAAAAGTTTTGCATCATCTGTCTGTTTGACTTGGGCGCCATCCGTGGATAGCTCGTACGTAGTACTACTAGCTAGCTAGTGTTGGCATTCGCGCAGATCCAATTCAAAGTTGTTCTCTGTACTGAGAAGTCAACCTGTGTTTACCTCCTGGTCCTCGTACGACACAGCAACTTGAAAATCCCCTCTACGTTGGTCAATTTCAGACGACAGGTCCGGGGAACAAATGCAACGCCTGGTGGACTGGGGCTTCCGGCTGGCTATCGTCGACAGCCGCCCCACCGCTGGCAGCAGCATGTCTGTAACGCCAAAGTGGAAGGTTGAAAGGGGTGGATACATTGCATGCACTTGCCGTCGTCAAACTCTTAAGAAACGAACTGGTCAGAAACGTGGGATCACGATTCTTCCCATTGCGCTTGATGACCAACAATTGGGCTCGCCATGGAAGCTAACATTTCCTCTTTTTTTTTTCTTAAACGTATTTTATTTTTCTTGATTGATAGCTAAAGAAGCAAAGTTATCAGTGACCGAACAGTACATTCTTCGTCAGTTCCCCTGCAAGTCTGCTATATCACCAGTACCGAAACACTATATATACTGTACTAAAAAGCCTGAAACACGAACGAATATTTGGATCCCATAAACGGATAGATATGGTACAGCAATTAAGCACGACAAGTTGGCCAGCTATTATCCTCGAGAAACATCTGCAGCCCCTTGGTTTATCCACAACGAACGCTCAGCCGGCGCACCTGCCCAAAGGCCAAGGCCCGGCCATACGCCCACCCTGATCACAGTCCGCAACTTCCCAGTGGAGCCCATGCTGCCTCCTCCCGAAATTATTTAGCCGGAGGAGCTTTTGAAGTTTCGATGCGATCGACCGAATTGGCAGCAGCACCGCCCCGCCGCCTGCGCTGCGGCTCAGCTGCGAGCGCCCGCCCAAGGCGCAGACCATAATCCACTGCCTGCCCGGGCGTTGGGTGACGGGCGGACACGACGGGGAGAGGGCACTGGTCCGTTGCGTCGGGAGGTGGTAGCCGCCCCGATCGGCCAATCTCCTGCGTTATGATGGTGTCACCAAAGCACGACACCAAACGAGATTGGCAAGACTACCTGCCCAGCTCCACGAACCCGTGAGCCGCCGGGCGCGCCCCCACCCGACGCCACATTCCATTTCCATCCACAGGCCCAGGGGTGATGTGAGCAGAGCGGAGACAAACGTGGTGGTCTAGAAAATTTATGTATGTAAAGGGCTGCGAATGATTTGAAGCTTTGGCCACGCATGTCGCCGACTCACTGGTAGAGCGGCGGAGCAAGTGGGTCTTCAACCTTGCTGTGCTCCCGTTTTTAATTTGCTTTCGTAGAGATGGTGGGCTCATCGAGGTTTGGAGCTTCGGTGGTCGGCACTGAGGTCGTGGGTTCATGGCAGCTTCTAGGCCCTGAGTTAATGGAAAAATGATGTCTTGCATGTTGTAATTCATGTTTACATTGACCTAAACCGGCAGTGATCTGTCTAGTTTGACGTCTTCGGTCCAAAAAAATCTGGAAGCGTCGTTAAATGCTCATGTCATGGAGTTTCTGCAACAACAACAACAATAACAAAAAAAGCTCAAGGTGTAACATAAAAGAATGCGTCCTGGACCTCTTTTTTTTTCTTCAAATTTTGTAAGATTGTCTCCCACTGTCTTTTTTGGTTTGCTGATTGCCCCTCCGAGAACATTAATCTCATGTTCCATATCACCAAGGCGGTAAATGATGTATTCGTTGGTATCAACATGTCTCTATTGACTTCACCGATCCTCGAGCTCTGCAAATCCAACCCCTAGTAGATGTTGTGTAGCCGTGTGTTTCTTTGTGTGGGTCCGTGTATATAGTAGGTAACTGCATAGACATTCACGAGTTGTATTAGGTATTTCTCAAAATAACTAAAACTAAAAATTGGAATTTTATTTATCTTGAACTGAAAAAGTTGCAAATTATGATATGGTTAGATCACACAATTGGTCCATGGTGAGTATGCACAGATCAGTTTATCATCAACAATTACACTACAACATGTCCACTAAAGATGCAAGCTTGGCCTCTAAGAAAAAGAGTTAAAAGGGCTCACAGAAGCCTGCCTCACAAAATTAAGCCTTTCTTCTCATGCATACGTATGAGCCACCCAGCTACATGTGATATGAACATCACTTCACCTAGTAGTAGCTCAGATAATCCATAGACTGATTAAAAAAGGATCATCATGGGCAGACAGCGAGGGGAGATTTAGCACCTTGCCAGAATCCTTTTGGCACAACACAAAAAAGGCCCTGCCCTAAAGATTGCCATTATTGTGAGATCAAATGGGGGCCACGGGTGCTTCAGCAAACACCATGAAGGAAAGGTGGCAGGCAAGCACCAAGAAATATATACCCCTTCCCTCTCCTACGCGCAGCGCAGAGCAACTTTAATTATTCCTCCGGCAATTGGCAATTTGGCATTTGGCAAACCACAGGAAAGATCGGTGGCCAGGCACTGGCCGGTACATATCCGTAATCCGTTCACGGATCTTATTCCCCTGGTACTGGACGATATTAAAGGTTTTCCATCAAACGCTCAAAAGACAGAAATAAGGAGAGCATAAAGAAAAAACTTTGCTTAATTTGTTCAATATGCAAGTACTTCGTACGTCGTCCTGGAAAAATTGCATTTCCAGTTGGATGTGTGCCGAGGTAAATTAAGCAAGGGTATAGGGTCTCTCTTTGATTCAAAGGCTTTTCCAAAAATAATCTGAAAGGGTCTAAACCTTGGAACTTTCTCTGTGTGGAGTGTTTATTTTGTCTGTATGATTATAGTGGGTAGGGGTCTTTTCTTAGATTTATCTGCACCACTATATTTTGTAGGAATATTTACTTCTACTCCAACCTCTTGCGAAAAATCTTATATTCTTCCCGTGCACGATCAAACATCGATATAATCTTGAAGATATTCGCAAAATAAAAATAAAAATCCTGGAGATGGCATGACACTATGTTCTTGAGTCTTAAAAATCATGTCGATGAAGGAGGCCTTAAGCGAGGCATGGCCGCACAGGTGTTCGGTTCCTCCTGGATGTAGATTCTAATGAGAGGCTGCTCCATTCATATTTTGTTACTGCCATTCTGAAATTAACTAGACAAATGACACATTTCAGACTAGATAAAAAGCTCGGAAAGTTGTTGTGGAGGCCGAGCTACACCGTACCCACTATCTTAGCCGTTCATGTTTCATGAGATGTGTGCCGCTAGCAGTGCCGCAGCAGAGGTTAGCGATGCTATTTAGCAGAGTGATTTGACCCTCACGTGCGAATACTTTCTGCTATCTACAGTGCATAGGTAGCAGGCTACTGTTGCCGACATGGGTGTCAGGCCAATCCCCTCACCTGTCAACTCTAGAATTCTGTAGAATAGCTCAACGTCTCTCTCTTTTTCCTATAACTTTGCATGCTATCTCTTTCTCTCATTTAACATGCATTCAGCTTGTTTCAAAACATCTAAACAAAATCTGTCGGAAAACTTTGCACGGGGCAGCTAGCTCTATTTTTGCCTTGACATTTTGCTTGCAGGTTCTGAAATGTTCTGCATGTTATAGTATCTCTGTCACAGCACCTCTTTCAACGTACAGAAAATTATTTCTCTCTGTTCACCCTCTCTCTTTCTCTGTTCTCACTTTTCTCTCTCACTTAAATCACATGAAAAAACTTACTAGAAAACAACGTTTTCCTCTGTCCACATCTTTCTCTCTCTCACACTGTACCTCTCATGAACAGTAGCACAAACTTCGAAGGAACAGTGCCAGAACCTGCAAAAGCAAGCTACACCAGTGCAGAGTAGCCTCGCCAGGGCCTACCCCGTCTAATTACTAAGGAGACAAACGCTGCTAACTGAGTTCAGGCTGGCTCAAAACAAACCGAGGGCACATGGGGTACACACATCCACATGAACCCAGAGGTTAAAAATGGATGGCTGTGATATGGGGTACCACGTAGGCCGAGCTAGGAAAAACTGTTCTCTAAAAAGCTACTTGTAGGGTACAAAAGTGGGAGTACCACTAAAACCGTTGTCTATCTTGAGTAAGTGATCATTGTTTTATTCCGTTAAAATAAGCAAGTAGTAGCTAGGTAGCCAGCATCATAAGCATAAGGTTCCTCCTTTTCCCGTCATTAGCATAAGCCTTTTCCCTTCTGGTTTTGCTTTGCTTTACGAGCTCCACGGTTCTTTGGGTCTCCTTTTGAGTGATTGCCTTTCATGAAGTACCAATTTTGTATAATAAATTAAACATAATAGTACTGCAGGTTAATGGAGAATGCAATACTATTATGTATTTTTAGACCAAAGGGGAATGCACTACTGAAAATAGCTCGTAGGTTGATTCCCGCATACTTACACTACCTTCTAATGCGTCTTTATTCTCCTGGACGTAATACATTTTCTACTCCCTCCGCTCCTAAATATTTGTCTTTCTAGACATTTCAAATGGACTACCACGTATGGATGTATGTAGACATATTTTAGAGTGTAGATTCACTCATTTTGCTTCGTATGTAGTCATTTGTTGAAATATCTACAAGACAAATATTTAGGAACGGAGGGAGTAGAAGTTTATTTCAATAAAGCACAATGTAAATGCAATATTACCTACAGGGTTTTGAATTCCAGTTCTACATCCAGTAAAAACGATTACTTCCTCCGTTCCAAAATAATTGAAGTTCTAGGTTTGTCCTAAGTTAAACTTACTTAATTTCGACCAATTTTATAGAAAAATGTGCTAAGATTTACAACACCAAATGCACATAGAGTACGAAAATATATTTCATGTAGAATCTCATAAGACTAATTTAGTACTGTTCTAGATGTTAATAAAGAATAACATAAGACTAATTTAGTGTTCTAGATGTTAATATATTTTTTCTATAGCAAACTTAAACAAGTTGACTTAGGACAAAGCTAGAACTTCAAATTATTTTGAAACGGACGTAGTATGTAGCAACATAGACAAGTTACTGACCTAAGGCTTGTTTGGAACACAGGGTTAGGAAAAACACAGTAATAATAAAAATTAACTGAAAATTGGATGTCATGTCTTGCAGATTCTACAGATCGAAATCTGAGACACAAGAATTGTACAATATAGTTGTTTGGATGTTCCAGAAATTTTACAGGAAACTGTTTCTTCAAAAGGGAGAATAGGCGAGATAAAAACACATGTTGCATTGGACAAGAAAGTGAAACACATGAGATATGAGCAAATGTTTAGAAAGCCAAAGGGCCAACTTTCCCCGAAAAAAAGGTCCCATGCATAAATTGTGGCAATAGAAAATCTTCTCTAATTAGGTAGGATGCCTCAGTTTCTGGACTGAAACCATTCATGTTAGTTTTGAGGAACCTGAATTCAAGTAAGAAAAAAAATCCAGTCAAGGGAAAATCTCCCTATAGATCCTCAGCTTTCCACTTTTTTTGCAATCAGGGCCCTTTTCTAGATAGAGCTAGGGCCTCCTGTGGAAAACAATTGCTTTGCTGATGCTGTCCCAGCCAGGTCCATATGCTTTTGTTTCCAAAACAGCTGCCTTCGTAAAATAGCTTCAGTTGCGCTGTACTGTACCCGCTGCTTCAGGGAGTTCGTTATCACCACCATTCATCGCTGGGCTGTGACGTTGCATGCGGCATGCCCTCTCCTCCAAAAGCCTTCCGTCGAAAGCGGTTCTCACTTAGCCCTTACGCAATCTCTCCCGTTTGTCGTGCAATCTCTTTCAGCTATGCTCTCCTCCTGTTAGCTCCGCAATGCAAAGTGGTGGTCTTAATGCAAATAATTAGCCTTTTCCCTTGCTCAATCAGGATGTGATGGTCCTGGCTGGCCGGCTCCTAGGCTGGCCATAGTCGATGTATGTACATTAAAAAGAGCACTAATGCAATACAATATTAGCGCTAGTGCAATCTTCGGAGACTTGCACGAGCTGAGGCGGCCAGGCCGGGTTGGACATCTCTAAATAACCAGGCTTTTAAAACCTACTCCCTCCGTCTCATAATGTAAGACGTTTTTTGATACTACTGGGAGTAAATTGCATAACGCATGAGCAAGGAAGGCAACATAAAACCCGTTTTTCCTTTTCATTCGTGTCTATAGCCTTGTTGATCGGCTTGTCCTATAAGCCTCGAAAATTTTGTCCTATGTCCACCAGCGCATCATCATCATCAAACGATTGAGACCCCGCTTTCCGCTTCGGATGAAAATTCGAAAGCGGCATGTTATGTGCATGCCAGATTGCCAGTAGTGCAAGTTGTGCGTGCAGGCATATATATATGTACATCTCGATCGAGACACGGCTTTAAAAATGCCTGAAACGGACAGGAATAAGCGAAAAAGCATCGGCGCACACCGACCGCGAATCGAGTGCTACTGTACATCATTGTGCTTCAATTCCATACGAGTTAGAGAAGAAGCACCAGGGAGTAGAGATGGACGGGTTCCAAGTTCCATTACCGGACAGTGCAAGCGCTGGAGTGACAGCCTCGTGAAGCATCTCAAGTGTCGTAACTTTTCCCGTCACCTCCCAGCAAAAGATGGATTTAGATTGGGCCGCCAGCCACCCATATTCCTTCATTCCTGCAGATAACCCTTGCCATCGTCCTCAGAATCTCGCATATGCAGGCATACGTACACATCCAGCGTGAATGCATTACCCACTCTAGCTAAATACAGGCCACGAGGTGCAATCGCGTGGAGAGTTCACAGTCTTAACCTCGATCATCGACATGAAAAGATCTCTCCGACTCTCCGCGTCGATCGATCGATCGATCGCCGGGTCCTTTATTCCTCTAGGCTTTCTGGCTCCGGTCCCGGATTTTGCGGCCTTTAACGGCTTTGATTTCCCTATGATTTTTGGACGGTTCGTAGGGTGGCACCTGCAGGGAACCTTCCAATCCCCATTCCCGCTGCGCTCTCGCCTCGACATTGCGATTCTGATTCCGGTTCCTCTTTCTTAGCTCTATGACGTTGCCTTTTGGAAGCCGTGTGCTGAGAACATAGATAGTGCATTTCTATGAAGCATCTGCTTTCTTCCTCTAATCTTTATTTAGTAGGTTAAAATGGATAGCTCCTCTTTTTGTGCTCTAATTAGAAATGAAAAGTTCTCAGTACTTGGTATCATACTATTGCTAAATTTTGAGAGTAAAAGGAAGGGACGATGGCCATGCTTTCCTGTTCCTGCTTTTCGTTTAGTTTTTTAATATATATGATAGTGAAATATCATATTTGGCTGGCCCAGTTAATCTTTTGGGGGATGCTAACGTCCACGACTGTAACTCTCTCCATGCTGATCATAATTTGCAATCATTCAATCAAGTTTCAAATTGTACATTTTGTAGGGTAATATTGTATATGTGGTTCTGGTAATATGGTTAGCATAATAATATTTATTATAACTAAAATATTATGAGCAACCAAGATAGGATTTTGTCTGAAGTGTCGAACTTTGACGTGTTCCATACAGGAAAATATCTAGTCTCGTAAGTGGTTTTCAAAGAGCAGAGTTTCCTTTTTATATGGCGGAAATATATTTCTGTTCAAATGTAAATGTTCATAGCATTTTATTCATATTTTTTACGTAATGTCAGTATCAAATTAAAACACACCATATGTCATACTCCCTCCATTTACTTACACAAGGTCACAAACTCGAATTACATGTACCCAAGTAAAAATTAATGTCTGCATTGTAAGCTAACTTGTCTTCTCGTAACCGGGTGATTTAATAGGGCACATGCAAATTAAAGAAAATTGAGTGGACGCAAGGGAGAAAGTAGTTGAGAGTATCATTATCATCCATTGTATGCATGCGAGTAGTTAAATCATGGGTTGCTAATACGAGGCAACACCATCATTTTTTACCTCGGTTACTGCGGGTGACCTTGTATAGATAAAAAATATATTTCCCAAAATGGTCTTGTATTTAAAAATGAAGGGAGTATATTTTGCCACAAGTTTTTCCCGCAAAAAAAATGTGTTGCCTCAAAAAGAACATTTAAATTGTGAATTTTGATTTTCTTTTTCCAGAGAATCAGAATATCATGGTGTCGCGGTAGTAATATCTTTGTTTGTATCGGGAAGTTTAGTGACCTTATCCGGCCAATGGTGGTGGGTGCGGGGGGCTTTTGTTGGGGAACGTAGTAATTTCAAAAAAATTCCTACGCACACGCAAGATCATGGTGATGCATAGCAACGAGAGGGGAGAGTGTTGTCCACGTACCCTCGTAGACCGAAAGCAGAAGCGTTAGCATAACGCGGTTGATGTAGTCGTACGTCTTCATGATACGACCGATCAAGTACCGAACGCACGACACCTCCGAGTTCAGCACACGTTCAGCCCGATGACGTCCCTCGAACTCCGATCCAGCCGAGTGTTGAGGGAGAGTTTCGTCAGCACGACGGCATGGTGACGATGATGATGTTCTACCGACGCAGGGCTTCGCCTAAGCACCGCTACGATATTATCGAGGTGGATTATGGTGGAAGGGGGCACCGCACACGGCTAAGAGATCAATGATCTGTTGTGTCTATGGGGTGCCCCCTGCCCCCGTATATAAAGGAGCAAGGGGAGGAGGCGGCCGGCCAGGGAGAGGCGCGCCAAGGGGGAGTCCTACTCCCACCGGGAGTAGGATTCCCCTCCTTCCAAGTAGTAGGAGTAGGAGTCAAGGAAAGGGGAGAGAGAAGAGAAAGAAGGAGGGGGCGCAGCCCCTCCCCCTAGTCCAATTCGGACTAGGCCTTGGGGGGGCGCCCAGCCTCTCCTCTCTCTTTCCCCTAAAGCCCAATAAGGCCCATATACTCCCCAGCGAATTCCCGTAACTCTCCGGTACTCCGAAAAATACCCGAATCACTCGGAACCTTTTCGATGTCCGAATATACCAATATATCGATATTTACGTCTCGACCATTTCGAGACTCCTCGTCATGTCCCCGATCTCATCCGAAACTCCGAACTACCTTCGGTACATCAAAACTCATAAACTCATCATATAACCATCATCGTAACTTTAAGCGTGCGGACCCTACAGGTTCGAGAACTATGTAGACATGACCGAGACACGTCTCCGGTCAATAACCAATAGCGGAACCTGGATGCTCATATTGGCTCCCACATATTCTACGAAGATATTCATCGGTCAGACCGCATAACAACATACGTTGTTCCCTTTGTCATCGGTATGTTACTTGCCCGAGATTCGATCGTCGGTATCTCAATATCTAGTTCAATCTCGTTACCGGTAAGTCTCTTTACTCGTTCCGTAATACATCATTCCGCAACTAACTCATTAGTTGCAATTCTTGCAAGGCTTAAGTGATGTGCATTACTGAGTGGGCCCAGAGATACCTCTCCGACAATCGGAGTGACAAATCTTAATCTCAAAATACGCCAACCCAACAAGTACCTTCGGAGACACCTGTAGAGCACCTTTATAATCACCCAGTTACGTTGTGACGTTTGGTAGCACACAAAGTGTTCCTCCGGTAAACAGGAGTTGAATAATCTCATAGTCATAGGAACATGTATAAGTCATGAAGAAAGCAATAGCAACATACTAATCGATCGAGTGCTAAGCTAACGGAATGGGTCAAGTCAATCACATCGTTCTCCTAATGATGTGATCCACTTAATCAAATGACAACTCATGTCTATGGCTAGAAACATAACCATCTTTGATCAACGAGCTAGTCAAGTAGAGGCATACTAGTGACACTCTGTTTGTCTATGTATCACACATGTATCATGTTTCCGGTTAATACAATTCTAGCATGAATAATAAACATTTATCATGAAATAAGGAAATAAATAATAACTTTATCATTGCCTCTAGGGCATATTTCCTTCAGTCTCCCACTTGCACTAGAGTCAATAATCTAGTACACATCACCATGTGATTTAACACCAATAGTTCACATCGTTATGTGATCAGTTCACATCTCCATGTGACTAAAACCCAAAGGGTTTACTAGACTCAATAATCTAGTTCACATCGCTATGTGATTAACACCCAAGAGTGATCATGTTTTGCTTGTGAGAGAAATTTAGTCAACGGGTTTGCCAAATTCAGATTCGTATGTAATTTGCAAAATTCTATGTCTAGAATGTTCTGCACAGAGCTACTCTAGCTAATTGCTCCCACTTTCAATATGTATCCAGATTGAGACTCAGAGTCATCTGGATTAGTGTCAAAACTTGCATCGACGTAACCCTTTACGATGAACCTTTTTGTCACTTACATAATCAAGAAATATATCCTTATTCCACTAAGGATAATTTTGACCGTTGTCCAGTGATCTACTCCTAGATCACTATTGTACTCCCTTGCCAAAATCAGTGTAGGGTATACAATAGATCTGGTACACAGCATGACATACTTTATAGAACCTATGGCTGAGGCATAGGTAATGACTTTCATTCTCTTTCTATCTTCTGTTGTGGTCGGGCTTTGAGTCTTACTCAATTTCACATCTTGTAACACAGGCAAGAACTCTTTTTTTGACTGTTCCATTTTGAACTACTTCAAAATCTTGTCAAGGTATGTACTCATTGAAAAAACTTATCAAGCGTCTTGATCTATCTCTATAGATCTTGATGCTCAATATGTAAGCAGCTTCACCGAGGTCTTTCTTTGAAAAACTCCTTTCAAACACTCCTTTATGCTTTATAGAATAATTCTACATTATTTTCCGATCAACAATATGTCATTCACATATACTTATCAGAAATGATGTAGTGCTCCCACTCACTTTCTTGTAAATACAGGCTTCACCGCAAGTCTGTATAAAACTATATGCTTTGATCAACTTATCAAAGCGTATATTCCAACTCCGAGATGCTTGCACCAGTCCATAGATGGATCGCTGGAGCTTGCATATTTTGTTATCACCTTTAGGATTGACAAAACCTTCTGGTTGCATCATATACAACTCTTCCTTAATAATCCATTAAGGAATGCAGTTTTGTTTATCCATTTGCCATATTTCATAAAATGCGGCAATTGCTAACATGATTCGGACAGACTTAAAGCATCGCTACGAGTGAGAAAATCCCATCGTAGTTAACACCTTGAACCTTGTCAAAACCATTTTCGACAAGTCTAGCTTTGTAGATAGTAACACTACTATCAGCGTTCGTCTTCCTCTTGAAGATCCATTTATTTTCTATGGCTGGCAGATCATCGGGCATGTCAACCAAAGTCCACACCTTGTTCTCATACATGGATCCCATCACAGATTTCATGGCCTCAAGCCATTTCGCGGAATCTGGGCTCATCATCGCTTCCTCATAGTTCGTAGGTTTGTCATAGTCAAGTAACATGACCTCCAGAACATGATTACCGTACCACTCTGGTGCGGATCTCACTCTGGTTGACCTATGAGGTTCGGTAGTAACTTGATCTGAAGTTACATGATCATCATCATTAGCTTCCTCACTAATTGGTGTAGTAGTCACAGGAACAGATTTCTGTGATGAACTACTTTCCAATGAGGGAGCAGGTACAGTTACCTCATCAAGTTCTACTTTCCTCTCACTCACTTCTTTCGAGAGAAACTCCTTCTCTAGAAAGGATCCATTCTTGGCAACGAATGTCTTGCCTTCGGATCTGTGATAGAAGGTGTACCCAACATTTTGGGTATCCTATGAAGACGCACTTCTCTGATTTGGGTTCAAGCTTATCATGTTGAAACTTTTTCACATAAGCATCGCAGCCTAAACTTTAAGAAACGACAACTTTGGTTTCCTGCTAAACCATAATTCATACAGTGTCGTCTCAACGGATTTAGATGGTGCCCTTTTTAACGTGAATGCAGTTGTCTCTAATGCATAACCCCAAAACGATAGTGGTAGATCGGTAAGATACATCATAGATCGCACCATATCTAATAAAGTACGGTTACGACGTTCGTACACATCATTACACTGTGGTGTTCCAGGTGGCGTGAGTAGTGAAACTATTTCACATTGTTTTAACTGAAGGCCAAACTCGTAACTCAAATATTTTACCTCTGCGATCATATCGTAGAATCTATTATTTTCTTGTTACGATGATTCTTCACTTCACTCTGAAATTCTTTGAACTTTTCAAACGTTTCAGACTTATGTTTCATCAAGTAGATATACCCATATCTGCTTAAATCATCTGTGAAGGTTAGAAAATAATGATACTTGTCGCGAGCCTCAACACTCATCGGACCGCATACATCAGTATGTATTATATCCAATAAGTCAGTTGCTCGCTCCATTGTTCCGGAGAACGGAGTTTTAGTCATCTTGCCCATGAGGCATGGTTCGCAAGCATCAAGTGATTCATAATCACGTGATTCCAAAAGCCCATCAGCATGGAGTTTCTTCATGTGCTTTACACCAATATGACCTAAACGGCAGTGCCACAAATAAGTTGCACTATCATTATTAACTTTGCACCTTTTGGCTTCAATATTATGAATATGTGTATCACTAACGATCGAGATCCAACAAACCATTTTCATTGAGTGTATGACCATAGAAGGTTTTATTCATGTAAATAGAACAACAATTATTCTCTAACTTAAATGAATAACCGTATTGCAATAAACATGATTAAATCATATGCATGCTCAATGCAAACACCAAATAACACTTATTTAGGTTCAACACTAATCCCGAAAGTGTAGGGAGCGTGCGATGATGATCATATCAATCTTGGAACCACTTCCAACACACATCATCACTTCACCCCTAACTAGTCGCTGTTCATTCTGTAACTCCTGTTTCGAGTTACTAATTTTTAGCAACCGAACAAGTATCAAATACCCAGGGGCTACTACAAACACTAGTAAGGTACACATCAATAATCTGTATATCAGATATACCTTTGTTCACTTTGCCATCCTTCTTATCCGCCAAATACTTGGGGCAGTTCCGCTTCTAGTGACCAGTCCCTTTGCAGTAGAAGCACTTAGTCTCAGGCTTAGGTACAGACTTGGGCTTCTTCATTTGAGTAGCAACTTGCTTGCCGTTCTTCTTGAAGTTCCCCTTCTTCCCTTTGCCCTTTTCTTGAAATTAGTGGTCTTGTCAACCATCAACACTTGATGCTTTTCTTGATTTCTACCTTCATCGATTTCAGCATCACGAAGAGCTTGGGAATCGTCTCCGTTTATCCCTTGCATATTATAGTTCATCACGAAGTTCTAGTAACTTGGTGATAGTGACTAGAGAACTCACAATCACTATCTTATCCGGAAGATTAACTCCCACTTGATTCAAGTGATTGTAGTACTCAGACATTCTGAGCACATGCTCACTAGCTAAGCAATTCTCCTCCATCTTGTAGGCAAAGTACTGTCACAGGTCTCATACCTCTCGACACGGGCATGAGTATGAAATACAAATTTCAACTCTTGGAACATCTTATATGTTCCGTGGCGTTTCAAAAAACGTCTTTGAAGCCTCGATTCTAAGCCGTAAAGCATGGTGCACTAAACTATCAAGTAGTCATCATACCGAGCTTTTGTCAAAACGTTCATAATGTCTGCATCTGCTCCTGCAATAGGTCTGTCACCTAGTGGTGCATCAAGGACATAATTCTCCTGTGCAGCAATGAGGATAAACCTCAGATCACGGATCCAATCCGCATCATTGCTACTAATATCTTTCAACTTAGTTTTCTCTAGGAACATATCAAAATAAAACAGGGGAGCAAAACACGAGCTATTGATCTACAACATAGATATGCTAATACTAACAGGACTAAGTTCATGATAAATTTAAGTTCAATTAATCATATTACTTAAAAACTCCCACTTAGATAGACATCCCTCTAATCCTCTAAGTGATCACGTGATCCAAATCAACTAAACCTTGTCCGATCATCACGTGAGATGGAGTAGTTTCAATGGTGAACATCACTATGTTGATCATATCTACTATATGATTCACGCTCGACCTTTCGGTCTCCGTGTTCCGAGGCCATATCTGTATATGCTAGGCTCGTCAAGTTTAACTCTGAGTATTCGCGTGTGCAACTATTTTGCACCGTTGTATTTGAACGTAGAGCCTATCACACCCGATCATCACGTGGTGTCTCAGTACGAAGAACTTTCGCAATGGTGCATACTCAGGGAGAACACTTATACTTTGATAATTTAGTGAGAGATCATCTTATAATGCTACCGTCAATCAAAGCAAGATAAGATGCATAAAAGATAAACATCACATGCAATCAATATAAGTGATATGATATGGCCATCATCATCTTGTGCTTGTGATCTCCATCTCCGAAGAACCGTCATGATCACCATCGTTGCAGGCGCGACACCTTGATCTCCATCGTAGCATCGTTGTCGTCTCGCCAATCTTATGCTTCTACGACTATCGTTACCGCTTAGTGATAAAGTAAAGCATTACAGGGCGATTGCATTGCATACAATAAAGCGACAACCATATCGCTCCGCCAGTTGCCGATAACTCGGTTACAAAACATGATCATCTCACACAATAAAATTTAGCATCATGCATTGACCATATCACATCACAACATGCCCTGGAAAAACAAGTTAGACGTCCTCTACTTTGTTGTTGCAAGTTTTACGTGGCTACTACGGGCTGAGCAAGAACCATTCTTACCTACGCATCAAAAACCACAACGATAGTTTGTCAAGTTAGTGCTGTTTTAACCTTCGCAAGGACCGGGCGTAGCCACACTCAGTTCAACTAAAGTTGGAGAAACTGACACCCGCCAGCCACCTGTGTGCAAAGCACGTCGGTAGAACAGGTCTCGTGTAAGCGTACGCGTAATGTCGGTCCGGGCCGCTTCATCCAACAATACAGCTGAACCAAAGTATGACATGCTGGTAAGCAGTATGACATATATCGCCCACAACTCACTTGTGTTCTACTCGTGCATATAACATCTACGCATAAAACCAGGCTCGAATGCCACTGTTGGAGAACGTAGTAATTTCAAAAAAATTCCTACGCACACGCAAGATCATGGCGATGCATAGCAACGAGTGGGGAGACTGTTGTCCACGTAATAGATCGAAAGCGGAAGCGTTAGCACAACGCGGTTGATGTAGTCGTACGTCTTCACAGTCCGACCGATCAAGTACCGAATGCATGACACCTCCGAGTTCAGCAAACGCTCAGCCCGATGACGTCCCTCGAACTCCGATCCAGCCGAGTGTTGAGGAGAGTTTCACAAGACGACGGCGCAGGACGATGATGATGTTCTACCGACGCAGGGCTTCGCCTAAGCACCGCTACGATATTATCGAGGTGGATTATGGTGGAAGGGGGCACCGCACACGGCTAAGAGATCAATGATCAAATTTTGTGCCTATGGGGCGCCCCTGCCCCCGTATATAAAGGAGCAAGGGGAGGAGGCGGCCGGCCAGGGAGAGGCGCGCCAAGGGGGAGTCCTACTCCCACAGGGAGTAGGATTCCCCTCCTTCCAAGTAGTAGGAGTAGGAGTCAAGGAAAGGGGAGAGAGAAGAGAAGGAAGGAGGGGGCGCAGCCCCTCCCCCTAGTCCAATTCGTACTAGGCCTTGGGGGGCGCCCAACCTCTTCTCTCTCTTTCCCCTAAAGCCCAATAAGGCCCATATACTCCCCGGTGAATTCCCGTAACTCTCCGGCACTCCGAAAAATACCCGAATCATTCGGAACCTTTCCGATGTGCGAATCTACCAATATATCGATCTTTACATCTCGACCATTTCGGGACTCCTCGTCATGTCCCCGATCTCATCCGGGACTCCGAACTACCTTCGGTACATCAAAACTCATAAACTCATAATATAACCGTCATCGTAACTTTAAGCGTGCGGACCCTACGGGTTCGAGAACTATGTAGACATGACCGAGACACATCTCCGGTCAATAACCAATAGCGGAACCTGGATGCTCATATTGGCTCCCACATATTCTACGAAGATCTTTATTGGTCAGACCGCATAGCAACATACGTTGTTCCATTTGTCATCGGTATGTTACTTACCTGAGATTCGATTGTCGGTATCTCAATTCCTAGTTCAATCTCGTTACCGGCAAGTCTCTTTACTCATTCTGTAATACATCATTCCGCAACTAACTCATTAGTTGCAATGCTTGCAAGGCTTAAGTGATGTGCATTACTGAGTGGGCCCAGAGATACCTCTCCGACAATCAGAGTGACAAATCCTAATCTCAAATACGCCAACCCAACAAGTACCTTCGAGCCACCAGAGAGCAACTTTATAATCACCCGATTCGTTGTGACGTTTGGTACCACACAAAGTGTTCCTCCGATAGCACGGAGTTGCATAATCTCATAGTCATAGGAACATGTATAAGTCATGAAGAAAGAAATAGCAACATACTAAATGATCGAGTGCTAAGCTAACGGAATGGGTCAAGTCAATCACATCATTCTCCTAATGATGTGATCCCGTTAATCAAATGACAACTCATGTCTATGGCTAGGAAACATAACCATCTTTGATCAACGAGCTAGTCAAGTAGAGGCATACTAGTGACACTCTGTTTGTCTATGTATTCACACATGTATCATGTTTCCGGTTAATACAATTCTAGCAAGAATAATAAACATTTATCATGAAATAAGGAAATAAATAATAACTTTATTATTGCCTCTAGGGCATATTTCCTTTAGCTTTGCCCTCCTACCTTCACTCGAGCATGTATGGTTGTCGTGCTACCATTGTTGCATTCCATAATTTTCACTTTATTCATATTTTCATATATAGTGTTGACCGATTTGGTGAACACGCGCGCGCTGGGGGGGAGGGGTTTGCCCTCGTTCCCTTGCTGGACCATTTGTACTACCTTTGTTGTATCTCACACTTTTCACTCTGTTCATCTTCATATATCTTTTTTGTTGTTCTGGGTCACAAAAGATTGTTAGGTTTAGGTTTAGGAACCACATTTTATGCATGTTGCATCATGAGTCGCGTATGTTGTTTCTTCCAGTTATGATGCAGACCATTAAGATTATTACTTGCTGAAGCAACTGAAGTTATCTTATGGGAAACTTGGAGATATGACAATAGTTAGAGCTCATATGTGCAAATGTAATGTCCCATCCATGCATCTTCAACAAATTCCGACACTAAGCACCGCTTTTGTTTTCTCTTACAATGAATATTCAGAGCTCCTGGAAACAGATTTATACCACTACCCCCCCCCCTTTACGCGCATCCATCCTGTTGTGGCCATGATTTGTTATGTGTGCATTATTGTCCTCCTTTAACTTCTACAAATATGCAATAGCTCACCGGAGTATCCAGCTTTGGGAGGAGGGGGAGGGGGAGCAAAGATAAAATGAAGAGCATCCTACCTTGGAGTCATGTTGGCATAGAGCCAATGGTGAGCTCAGAGTGCTCCTTATAACCAAAAGCAAGGGCATTCTGGTGATAGAGGAGCCATAGAAGCTCGTATCCGGGCAGTTGCAGACGTCCACTTGAAAGATCTAGCCTCCTCTCACTACAAAAAAAAAGACACATCCGTGACATTTTGGGCCGAACGAATTTTTTTCTGTCATACATATGACACTTCTATGACGATAATTGTGACAAAACCGGTATCATCATAGATGTGGTGGGCTCCTACTTCTATGATGAAACTGGCTTTTCGTCCTGGCGGGCCGGAGACGCAGCTGCATGACATTCTTTGGGCCGTCCATGACGGAAAAAACCGTGGTAGAAGCGAGGGGGAGGAAAATTTCCGGGAGTTGCCGGTTACGGTGGGAGGTCGGGGGCGGAGCGATCGCGTTTCTCTCATACGTCTGCGGCGTGTGTGCGGCGTTAGCTCTAATCAAGCGAAGCGAGGCGTTGGGCTCTAATCGAACCCGGCGATTAGACCGCAGTTACGCGTTCTCGAACCCGAGCGATCGATCAATGGCTGTTAATCGAACCCGATGGAGCGATTCGCCGCTCTGCTGCTAATCAAGCGATCGATGCTGCCTGGGATGAACGATGGCGTTATGGGGAGGGGGGGTTGATGAATAGTGGCGGTGGCGTTGCCTCTAGATGAACAGGAACTGTGGTGTGGATGGCTGGATGAACAGAGACGGTGGAGGGGTGGCCGTGGAGGGTGGTTGAACAGACCCGTGGTGTGGAGGGCTGGATGAACAGAGAGCGGTGGAGGGGTGCCCGTGGAGGGTGGTTGAATAGTAGCCGTGGAGTAGCGGCGGTGGAGGCTAGATGAACAGAGCCCGTGGAGGCTGGAGGAGGTCGGCGGTAGCCCGTGGAGGCCGGAGGAGGTCGACGGTGGAGATGAACAGATCCGTCCCCGTTTTGCGGCACGCCACACCCCCCCCGCTTTCAACCATAGCGCTCCAACACAAGTCCGCTTAGTCCGGCGGTACGCCACACCCTCCCGATGAACAGGACCCCGTTTGACCGTAGCACTCCAACACAAGTCCGTTTAAATCCGCTTTTACGGCACGCCACACCCTCCCGATCAATAGGACCCCGTTTACGACCGTAGGAGGTCCGTTTCTCCGCTTTTGCGGCACGCCAGCCCCTCCCGATCAACAGACCCGTTTCAAACGTGGCGGTCGAACACAAGGATGTTTCCTCCGTTGCGCGATGCGCCAGCCTCGTTCCATCGCCTTGTTCCGCCCAAGCCCTCCCGATGAACACGATCGCCGGTGTCAAACCGGCGGATCTCGTAGGGGTCCCGAACTATGCGTCTAGGCAGATGGTAACAGGAGACAAGGGACACGATGTTTTACCCAGTTTCGTGCCCTCTTGATGGAGGTAAAACCCTCGCCCCGCTTGATTAATATTGATGATGTGTGTTACAAGAGTGGAACTACCACGAGATCAAAGAGGCTAAACCCTAGAAGCTAGCCTATGGTATGATTGTTGTTCGCCCTACGGACTAAAACCCTCCGGTTTATATAGACACCGGATAGGGTTAGGGTTACACAGAGTCGGTTACAATGGTAGGAGATCTACATAATCAGATCGCCAAGCTTGCCTTCCACGCCAAGGAAAGTCCCATCCGGACACGGGACGAAGTCTTCAATCTTGTATCTTCATAGTCTTGGAGTCCGCCGATGATGATAGTTCGCTATCCGGACACCCCTAGTCCGGAACTCCTCAAGAGCCCTCGAACCAGGCTTCAATGACGATGAGTCCGGGCGTTGATTGTCTTCGCATTGCGGCGGGTTCCTCCTCCGAATACTTCATAGAAGGTTTTGAACACAAGGATAGTGTCCGGCTCTGCAAAACAAGTTCAACATAACACCATAGAGAGAATAATTTTTGCACAGATCTGCTGACGTATTCCGCGGCGTGACATCACACCACGGCCAGGCCTTTATATGAATCGTTCTTTATTGTTCCACCTCAGCGCGTTTAGCGAGGCGGTTTCTTGGCACGTCTTATCAAAGCGTAGATCGTGCCCCTTATTCCGGATTCTCATCAATACGGACGTGGGTAACCCAACCATGCCCGTCGGCCTGCCTTCTCTATCGGCGAGTCCTAATCGACCACGGGTGGGCTCTTGGTATTCAAGCTCTTTATGATGAGACCAAGGCCCTCTTCTTCTTTACACCTCCATCGAGTTCGCCTCGGCCGAGTTCCAACACCCAAAGCTTGATTCAGCGCTTCGGACTTTCGGCGATGTCCGGCTCCGACCAAAGACGGCCGATGGATGTCTTCCTCCGTCACGTAAGAAGATGTGCTAAAGCTGCGAGACGCCAGTATCTAACCGGCGAGATCTCGCATAGGCTGCCTGCTCCAGGGCAGGTCATTCCCACTCCCGAGCCCGCGAGAACGTGGTGTTCGCGTCCCCACTTCCTTCGGGTTTAGGCTTCTGACGGACCCCTTTGTGCGGGGCTCATGTTTTATTATGGGCTTGATTTCCATGACTTGAATCCGGAGTCCATCCTCCATATCTCGTCATTCATTGTCGTATGTGAGGCCTTCCTCCATATTACCCCCACTTTGGATTGTGGCTCAAGACCTTCAAGGTGGTGTTGGGGAACGTAGCAGAAATTCAAAATTTTCCTACGTATCACCAAGATCTATCCATGGAGAGACAAGCAACGAGGGGAAGGAGAGTGCATCTACATACCCTTGTAGATCGCTAAGCGGAAGCGCTCAAGAGAACGGGGTTGAAGGAGTCGACTGCCGTGATCCAAATCACCGGAGATCCTAGTGCCGAACAGACGGCACCTCCGCGCTCAACACACGTACAGCCCGTGACGCCTCCCACGCCTTGATCCAGCAAGGAGAGAGGGAGAGGTTGAGGAAGACTCCATCCAGCAGCAGCACAATGGCATGGTGGTGATGGAGGAGCGTGGCAATCCCAGCAGGCTTCGCCAAGCACCAAGGGAGAGGAGGGGGAGGAGAGGCAGGGCTGCGCCTGGAGAGGGAGAGGCTCTCGTGTGTTATGGGCAGCCCCTAGGCCTCATATATATAGGGGAAGGGGAGGAGGGTGCGCCCCCTCTAGGGTTCCCACCCCTAAGGGGGGCGGCAGCCCTAGATGGGAAAGGGGAGGCGGCCAAGAGGGGAGGGAGAGGGAGGCGCCCACTAGATGGGCCTTAGGGCCCATCTGCCCTAGGGTTTGCCCCCTCCCACTCACCCTTGCGCCTTGGGCCTCTTGTGGGGGGCGCACCAGCCCCTTGGGGCTGGTTCCCTCCCACACTTGGCCCATGCAACCTTCTGGGGTTGGTGGCCCCACTTGGTGGACCCCCGGGACCCTCCCGGTGGTCCCGGTACATTACCGATATCGCCCGAAACTTTTCCGGTGACCAAAACAGGACTTCCCATATATAAATCTTTACCTCCGGACCATTCCGGAACTCCTCGTGACGTCCGGGATCTCATCCGGGACTCAACAACATTCGGTAACCACGCACAAACTTCCTTTATAACCCTAGCGCCATCGAACCTTAAGTGTGTAGACCCTACGGGTTCGGGAACCATGCGATATGACCGAGACGTTCTCCGGTCAATAACCAACAGCGGATCTGGATACCCATGTTGGCTCCCACATGTTCCACGATGATCTCATCGGATGAACCACGATGTCAAGGACTCAATCGATCCGTATACAATTCCCTTTGTCTAGCGGTATTGTACTTGCCCGAGATTCGATCGTCGGTATCCCTATACCTTGTTCAATCTCGTTACGGCAAGTCTCTTTACTCGTTCCGTAACACATCATCCCGTGATCAACCCCTTGGTCACATTGTGCACATTATGATGATGTCCTACCGAGTGGGCCCAGAGATACCTCTCCGCTTACGGAGTGACAAATCCCATCCTCGATTCGTGCCAACCCAATGACACTTTCGGAGATACCGTAATGCACCTTTATAGTCACCCAGTTATGTTGTGACGTTTGGTACACCCAAAGCATTCCTACGGTATCCGGAGTTGCACAATCTCATGGTCTAAGGAAATGATACTTGACATTAGAAAAGCTTTAGCATACTAACTACGATCTTTGTGCTAGGCTTAGGATTGGGTCTTGTCCATCACATCATTCTCCTAATGATGTGATCCCGTTATCAATGACATCAAATGTCCATGGTCGAAACCGTAACCATCTATTGATTAACGAGCTAGTCATCTAGAGGCTTACTAGGGACTTGGTGTTGTCTATGTATCCACACATGTATTTGAGTTTCCTATCAATACAATTATAGCATGGATAATAAACGATTATCATGAACAAGGAAATATAATAATAATAACTAATTTATTATTGCCTCTAGGGCATATTTCCAACAGTCTCCCACTTGCACTAGAGTCAATAATCTAGTTCACATCGTCATGTGATTAACACTGATAGGTCACATCGCCATGTGACCAACACCCAAAGAGTTTACTAGTGTCTGTAAACTAGTTCACATCATCATGTGATTTAGACTCAATGAGTTCTGAGGTTTGATCATGTTTTGCTTGTGAGAGAGGTTTTAGTCAACGGGTTTTAGTCAACGGGTCTGAACCTTTCAGATCCGTGTGTGCTTTGCAAATTTCTAGGTCATATTATAAATGCTGCTTCCACGCTCCACTTGAAGCTATTCCAAATGGTTGCTCCACTATACGTATCCGGTTTGCTACTTAGAGTCACTCGGATAGGTGTTAAAGCTTGCATCGACGTAACCCTTTACGCCGAACTCTTTATCACCTCCATAATCGAGAAACATATCCTTATTCCTCTAAGGATAATTTTGACCGCTATCTGGTGATCCACTCCTTGATCACCTTTGTACCCTCTTGCCAGACATGTGGCAAGGCACACATCAGGTGCGGTACTTAGCATAGCATACTGTAGAGCCTATGTCTAAAGCATAGGGGACGACCTTCGTCCTTTCTCTCTTTTCTGCAGTGGTCGAGCTTTAAGTCTTAACTTCATACCTTACATCTCAGGCAAGAACTCCTTCTTTGACCTATCCATCTTGAACACCTTCGAGATCATGTCAAGGTATATGCTTATTTGAAAGTACCATTAAGCGTTTTTGATCTATCCTTATAGATCTTGATGCTCAATGTTCAAGTAGCTTAATCCAGGTTTTCTATTTGAAAAACACCTTTCAAATAACCCTATATGCTTTCTAGAAATTCTACATCATTTCTAATCATCAATATGTCAACAACATATACTCATCAGAAATTATATAGTGCTCCTACTCACTTCTTTGGAAATACAAGTTTCTCATAAACTTTGTATAAACCTAAAATCTTTGATCATCTTATCAAAGTGCACATTCCAACTCCGAGATGCTTACTCCAGTCCATGGAAGGATCGCTAGAGCTAGCATACCTTTTAGCATCCTTAGGATCGACAAAACTTTTCTGATTGTATCACATACAACCTTTCCTTACTGGCTGGGTAAGGAAACTCGTTTTGACATCCATCTGCGGATTTCATAAATGCAGCTAATGCTAACATGATTCCGACGGACTTAAGCATCGCTACGGATGAGAAAATCTCATCGTAGTCAACTCCTTGAACTTGTGAAAAACTCTTCGCCACAAGTCGAGCTTCATAGACGGTGATATTACCGTCCACGTCCGTCTTCTTCTTAAAGATCCATTTATTGCAATGGCTTGCCAATCATCGGGCAAGTCCACCAAAGTCCATGCTTTGTTATGATACATGGATCCTATCTCGGATTTCATGGCTTCTAACCATTTGTCGGAATTTGGGCCCACCATCGCTTCCCCATAGCTCGTAGGTTTATCAAGACAGGATCACCGTACCACTCAAGCAAGACGCGCGTCCTTGTCGCCCCACGAGGTTCGGTAGTGACTTGATCCAAGCTTCATGATCACTATCATAAGCTTCCACTTCAATTGGTGTAGGTACCACAGGAACAATTTCCTGTGCCCTGCTACACACTAGTTGAAGTGATGGTTCAATAACCTCATCAAGTCTCCACCATCCTCCCACTCAACTTTCCGAGACAAACTTTTCCTCGAGAAACGACTTGATTCAAGAAACAATCCCTATTGCTTTCGGATCTGAATTAGGAGGTATACCCAACTGTTTTGGGTGTCCTATGAAGATGCATTTTATCCGCTTTGGGTTCGAGCTTATCAACCTGAAACTTTTTCACATAAGCGTCATAGCCCCAAACTTTTAAGAAACGACAACTTAGGTTTCTCCAAACGGTGTCATCTCAACGGAATTACGTGGTGCCCCATTAAAGTGAGTGCGGTTGTCTCTAATGCCTAACCCATGAACGATAGTGGAAATTCGATAAGAGACATCATGGTACTCACCATATCCAATAAGGTGCAACTATGATGTTCGGACACACCATCACACTATGGTGTTCCAGGCGGTATTAATTGTGAAACAATTTGCACAATGTCTTAATTGTGTGCCAAAACTCGTAACTCAGATATTCATCTCTATGATCATATCATAGATATTCTATCCTCTTGTCACGAAGATCTTAAACTTCACTCTGAAATTACTTGAACCATTCAATAATTCATACTTGTGTTTCATCAAGTAAATATACTCAACATCTACTCGAATCATCTGTGAAGTAAGAACATAACGATATTCATCAGATGCCTTAGCACTCATTGGACTGCACACATCAAAATGTGTTACTTCCAACAAGTTGCTATTTTGTTCCATCTTCTTTGAAACCGAGGCTTTTCACCATCTTGCCCATGTGGTATGATTTGCATATCTCAAGTGATTCAAAATCAAGTGAGTCCAAACGATCCATCTGCATGGAGTTTCTTCATGCGTATACACCAATAGACATGGTTCACATGTCTCAAACTTTTCAAAAATGAGTGAGTCCAAAGATCCATCAACATGGAGCTTCTTCATGCGTTTTATGACTTACATGGCAGTGCCACAAGTAAGTGGTACTATCATTACTATCTTATATCTTTTGGCATGAAAATTTGTATCACTACAATCAAGATTCAATAAACCATTCTTTTAGGTGCAAGACCATTGAAGGTATTATTCAAATAAATAGAGTAACCATTATTCTCCTTAAATGAATAACCGTATTGCGATAGACATAATCCAATCATGTCTATGCTCAAGGCAAACACCAAATAACAATTATTTAGGTTTAACACCTAATCTCGATGGTAGAGGGAGCGTGCGATGCTTGATCACATCAACCTTGGAAGCACTTCCAACATATATCGTCAGCTCACCTTTAGCTAGTCTCCACTTATTCCGTAGCTTTTATTTCGAGTTACTAACACTTGGCAACCGAACCGGTATCTAATACCCTGGTGCTACTAGGAGTACTAGTAAAGTACACATTAACACAATGTATATCCAATATACTTCTATCGACCTTGCCAGCCTTCTCATCTACCAAGTATCTAGGGTAATGCTGCTCCAAAGGCAGTCCCCTTATTCCGAAGCACTTAGTCTCGGTTTGGGTTCAACCTTGGGTTTCTTCACTAGAGCAGCAACTGTTTTGCCGTTTCATGAAGTATCCCTTGTTGCCCTTGCCCTTCTTGAAACTAGTGGTTTTACCAACCATCAACAATTGATGCTCCTACTTGACTTCTACTTTCATGTGTCAAACATCGCGAACACTTCAAGGATCATCATATCTATCCCTGATATGTTATAGTTCATCATGAAGCTCTAGCAGCTTGGTGGCAATGACTTTGGAGAAACATCACTATCTCATCAGGAAGATTAACTCCCACTCGATTCAAGTGATCATTGCACTCAGACAATCTGAGCACAAACTCAATGATTGAGCTTTTCTCTCTTAGTTTGCAGGCTTAGAAAATCGTCGGAGGTCTTATACCTCTTGACGTGGGCACGAGCTTGAAATCCCAATTTCAGCCCTCGAAACATCTCATATGTTCCGCAACATTTCGAAAACATCTTTTGTGCCTCAACTCTAAACCGTTTAACTGAACTATCACGTAGTTATCAAAACGTGTATGTCCGATGTTCGCAACATCCACAAGCGACGTTTGGGGTTCAGCACACTGAGCGGTGCATTAAGGACATAAGCTTTCTACTGTCCGCATAATGTCAACTTTCAACTATATTTTCTCTATATTTTCTCTAGGAACATATCTAAACAGTGGAACTAAAGCGCGAGCTTACGACATAATTTGCAAAAGGTCTTTTGACTATGTTCAGGATAATTAAGTTCATCTTATGAACTCCCACTCAGATAGACATCCCTCTGGTCATCTAAGTGATTACATTATCCGAGTCAACTAGGCCGTGTCCGATCATCACGTGAGACGGACTAGTCATCATCGGTGAACATCTTCATGTTGATCGTATCTACTATACGACTCATGCTCGACCTTTCGGTCTCGTGTTCCGAGGCCATGTTTGTACATGCTAGGCTCGTCAAGTTATCCCCAAGTGTATTGCGTGTGTTTGAGGCCATGTCCAGTACATGCTAGGCTCACAACACCCGTTGTATGTGAACGTAAGAATCCATCACACCCGATCATCACGTGGTGCTTAGAAGCGATGAACTTTTGGCAACGGTGCACGTTAGGGAGAACACTTCTTGAAATTGTTATAAGGATCATCTTATTTACTACCGTCGTTCTAAGTAAACAAGATGCATAAACATAATAAACATCACATGCAATTATATAGTAGTGACATGATATGGCCAATATCATATAGCACCATTGATCTCCATCTTCGGGGCTCCATGATCATCATCGTCACCGCATGACACCATGATCTCCATCATCATGATCTCCATCATCGTGTCTTCATGAAGTTGTCTCGCCAACTATTACTTCTACTACTATGGCTACCGGTTAGCAATAAAGTAAAGTAATTACATGGCGTTGTTTAATGACACGCAGGTCATACAATAAATAAAGACAACTCCTATGGCTCCTGCCGGTTGTCATATTCATCGACATGCAAGTCGTGAATCCTATTACAAGAACATGATCAATCTCATACATCACATATCATTCATCACATTCTTCTTGGCCATACCACATCACATCACATACCCTGCAAAAACAAGTTAGACGTCCTCTAATTGTTGTTTGCATGTTTTACGTGGCTGCTATGGGTTTCTAGCAAGAACGTTTCTTACCTACGCAAAACCACAACGTGATATGCCAATTGCTATTTACCCTTCATAAGGACCCTTTTCATCGAATCCGTTCCGACTAAAGTGGGAGAGACTTGCACCCGCTAGCCACCTTATGCACCAAGTGCATGTCAGTCGGTGGAACCTGTCTCACGTAAGAGTACGTGTAAGGTCGGTCCGGGCCGCTTCATCCCACAATACCGTCGAAACAAGAATGGACTAGTAACGGTAAGCATATTGAACAACATCAACGCCCACAACTACTTTGTGTTCTACTCGTGCAAAGAATCTACGCAATAGACCTAGCTCATGATGCCATCATGTTGGGGAACGTGGCAGAAATTCAAAATTTTCCTCGTGTCACCAAGATCTATCCATGGAGAGACAAGCAACGAGGGAAGGAGAGTGCATCTACATACCCTTGTAGATCGCTAAGCGAAGCGCTCAAGAGAACGGGGTTGAAGGAGTCGACTGTCGTGATCCAAATCACCGGAGATCCTAGTGCGAACAGGCGGCACCTCCGCGTTCAACACACGTACAGCCCGGTGGCGCCTCCCACGCCTTGATCCAGCAAGGAGAGAGGGAGAGGTTGAGGAAGACTCCATCCAGCAGCAGCACAACGGCATGGTGGTGATGGAGGAGCGTGGCAATCCCAGCAGGCTTCGCCAAGCACCAAGGAGAGGAGGAGGAGGAGAGGCAGGCTGCGCTGGAGAGGGAGAGGCTCTCGTGTGTTATGGGCAGCCCCTAGGCCTCATATATATAGGGGAAGGGGAGGAGGGTGCGCCCCCTCTAGGGTTCCCACCCTTAGAGGGGCGGCAGCCCTAGATGGGAAAGGGGGAGGCGGCCAAGAGGGGAGGGAGAGGGAGGCGCCTACTAGATGGGCCTTAGGGCCCATCTGCCCTAGGGTTTGCCCCCTCCCACTCACCCTTGCGCCTTGGGCCTCTTGTGGGGGGCGCACCAGCCCCCTTGGGGCTGGTTCCCTCCCACACTTGGCCCATGCAACCTTCTGGGGTTGGTGGCCCCACTTGGTGGACCTCCGGGACCCTCCCGGTGGTCCCGGTACATTACCGATATCGCCCAAAACTTTTCCGATGACCAAAACAGGACTTCCCATATATAAATCTTTACCTCCGGACCATTCCGGAACTCCTCATGACGTCCGGGATCTCATCCGGGACTCCGAACAACATTCGGTAACCACATACAAACTTCCTTTATAACCCTAGCGTCATCGAACCTTACGTGTGTAGACCCTACGGGTTCGGGAACCATGCAGACATGACCGAGACGTTCTCCGGTCAATAACCAACAGCGGGATCTGGAAACTCATGTTGGCTCCCACATGTTCCACGATGATCTCATCGGATGAACCACGATGTCAAGGACTCAATCGATCCCGTATACAATTCCCTTTGTCTAGCGGTATTGTACTTGCCCGAGATTCGATCGTCGGTATCCCGATACCTTGTTCAATCTCGTTACCGGCAAGTCTCTTTACTCGTTCCGTAACACATCATCCCATGATCAACCCCTTGGTCACATTGTGCACATTATGATGATGTCCTACCGAGTGGGCCCAGAGATACCTCTCCGCTTACGGAGTGACAAATCCAGCCTCGATTCGTGCCAACCCAATGACACTTTCGGAGATACCTGTAATGCACCTTTATAGTCACCCAGTTATGTTGTGACGTTTGGTACACCCAAAGCATTCCTACGGTATCCGGGAGTTGCACAATCTCATGGTCTAAGGAAATGATACTTGACATTAGAAAAGCTTTAGCATACGAACTACGATCTTTGTGCTAGGCTTAGGATTGGGTCTTGTCCATCACATCATTCTCCTAATGATGTGATCCCGTTATCAATGACATCAAATGTCCATGGTCAGGAAACCGTAACCATCTATTGATTAACGAGCTAGTCATCTAGAGGCTTACTAGGGACTTGGTGTTGTCTATGTATCCACACATGTATTTGAGTTTCCTATCAATACAATTATAGCATGGATAATAAACGATTATCATGAACAAGGAAATATAATAATAATAACTAATTTATTATTGCCTCTAGGGCATATTTCCAACAGGTGGAGCCAAAGATGATCAAGGGGCAGCAAGCGGAGTGTGGAGGGGTGGTCATAAGCAAATATGCTGATGCTCCGTGGCCCGAGGGCTCTTTTCAAGAGGAGCTTGGTTGGCAACGGGAGTGGTTTTATATCACCGCTCCCGGGGGCACCAAATGGGCGGCGCTCCCTGCCTTCCGCTCAGGTTCACCACAGCGGTTGGCATCATGGGTCAACAAGGGGCTCGACTGGGGCCGTCCAAGGACGCCTCCTGCTGCAGGTCCCGATTCGAGATCTCTAGGAAAGAGGATCAATCTGGTTGCGATGGCGCAGGTTATGGTGATCCGCGCCTTCAGCCCTGCAAACGCCGCCCCTACACTGTGGAATTCAATCCGAGGACCACGAGCTCTCAAAATTTTATGGGCACGACGCCTGTGGAGATGTATAAACTGTTCTTCGGATCACAAGAGAAGTGTCCGACTTGACCGAGGACGCAGGACTAAGCTGCAATCGCCTGATACTCAAGTAAGTAGTCCCAGTAACGGACAAGCTGTTCATTCATTTCTTTCATATATATATGCCCTTTAAAGGAGCCGTTTCTTGAACAGGAGTGGATAGCCAAGGCAAAGTTAATAAGGTGTCCGGCTCCCCTCCCAGAGACCACGCCGGACCCCATGCTGACCAAGATGTTGAAGGTCGCGCCTTTTGAAGAAGGCGAAGGGGGGAGCGGGGAAGCGACTGCCCCCACGAAGGAGGCTATCAAGGAAGGAGGGATCAAAAGTCCCGTCTTTCGAGGAGGGAAGAGGACTGCTTCGAAAGATCCGGAGGTCCAGGCCTCAAAGAGGGGAAGGGAATCTTCGTCGGAGAGTCCGGCGCTGGGAAGTAACCCAGCCGCACTATTTCCCCAAGGGGATCAGCCCTCCAGCGAGCCGTAAGTAAAAAAGAAGGGGTCTTGTAAATAAGGAACATCCCTGTATTTATTTATGAAGATAACCGAAATTGTACCTTGTAGTTCGGACCTCAGCCCTTCTCAGTGAGCTCGTCTTGAGGATCTTCTTCCGAGATGATGGAGAGCGAACGCCTCCACCTGTCGCACCCTCATGTGAAGCGGACGACCCGGAGGTGTCGTGCGAGGGTTCCCCTAAGTCCGGCGGGCGGAAGGTCCGCGCCAAGTGGTGTGCAATGGAGGAGTGAAGGATCTGCTCGGGCGAAGCGGTTATCTCGAAGATCACCGTGCTCTAATGGGTACGGTGATTGAAAGAATTGCATCCGCAGAGCGGATTACGCAAGCCGCCGAAGCTTATCGACGGGGTTTGAGGTACGCAAAAAATAATGTACCTTCTGACAGTTATGCATATAAAATGCGCCATGTATAGATAGTAGCCCCTGAGACTCGGTATGTTGTCAAAATTGACGACGTGTCGAGGATCAAATTCTCAGTTTTAACATATCGCCGCTCCTAAACAGGTGGCGGGGCGTCCGGAGGCCAGCCAGACTGATGAATATGCCGAACTAAAGCGGCAACTTGACGAGGCGGATGCGGACATCGCGCTGGTCAGTAAACGGTTTGACGAGTCACAAGGTATGCGACTTCTATGCGGACACCTTGTAAGGGAGCTTGACGCCCATGTCTTACTGTTTGTATGCTTAATGCAGATGGTGCCGCTGCCGTGGAGGAGCTGCGCGTAACTCGCCCGAGCGAAAAGAGCAAGTCGAAATTAGTATGCGGCGGCAGTAAAAGCGGCCAAGAGCTAGAAGCTGAACGGGCTGCTCACCGCCAAGAAGAGGAGATGGCCGAGATGGCCAAAAGTTAAGGAATACTACCGACGCTGCGCGGTTCTTGAAAAGGAACGCTGCGGAACAAGAGGGCTGAAGAAGGCCGCCGCCAAATCAAGGATGCCCAATCGGCCTTGAGAGCTGCCAAGGAGGAGCTGAGTCGGGCCGGGCAATTATGTCTGAAAACTGTTTACGCTGCAGAGGAAATATACTGATCCAAAGTATGCTTAGTTGGATAAATTGTGGAGTTCAGAGGATGCTTATCTCGACTTGGCGGCGAAGCGCCAGGACGCGGTTGAGCACTTCCGGGGCCGAATGGGCATGAAGGGAAGAGCTATATTGGTCGCAATTCCATAGTCCGGGCGTCCTCGCCACTGACCGATCGGTTGGCTGAATGGGCCGAGCTGAATCGATTATAATGGATTTGCCATGAAGCATGCCTTGACTCACTTGTGGCCGGACGGACCCAAACCAAGAGCTATTTTGGTTTAGTGCAGCAGTTTCTTGGTGCGGTGCTGCGACGACGCAATGAAGCGATCGACATGTATTGAGGGCGCGGATGGCTCTTGCCCGTGTCAATACATACCGGGCAGAGATGAAGGCCACCGACGTTGCATCCCAAGATTGAGATGAAGCGAGTACCGCCGAGCACTACTTTGAAGAAGTCTGCGGGCGCTCGTTTAATAGAGATGCGATGCTCAAGAATATTATGTTTGAATGACATGTATGATTTGTGAAAACAATGTTTCAATGTAATATAAGTGCTTTTTATACTTGTGCGTTCAAGTAGTAAACTAATCCATGTGCGGCCGTTTATGTATATGTGTATATAACCTGAAAGATGGCAGTCCTTGGCTTCAGCCCCCACGCACATAGTGCAGGGGTGTTTGCAAAAAAAAAGCGCTTTGTCACACTTAATCCAACGTCTTGGTCCTGTTAAGGAGGTGATAGCGTAGCAAACCAGGCAACCGGACTATAATGCTTTATCACTTTCACTTAGCCATAGGAGTTCGAGGTGGGGCTACTATATAGCCCCCGGGGCACCGCGCTCTCCCGAATTCGGGTTCAGATGTGCTCGACCGAAAACCGTCCTTCGTTAATGCGAGGAATCCTAAACATTCTGTGAGCCATCGAGTGGTTGACCAGTCTCTCGCTATATCATGACAATCAGTTTTCGCTTTCATCGAGGTGCTCGCCCGGCGAACCGGGCACAATCGCAGAGTTCTCCGGTGCCGCGTTAGCCGTGAAAACGGAACGTAAGGCAGCAAAACAGAGGAGCCGGGCAACCCAACATTTGACCAAAGACATGATTCGAGCTGATGCATATAAGGCCTAACTTCGAGACGCCGAATACTCCCTAAGGTATTCGGTCTTTATGAAATGGGCAGAATAATGCCCTAAGCCCCTGGTGTCTAGGTACGCAAAAATTCTGGTGCGGCCAATGCCAAAGCACCAGCCTCCTCCTCGGTTATATTAAGGAACCGGGGGGATGTATATCAACAAGAGACAGTGAAAAAAGGTTTACGCAGGTCTTAATCTGAAAAGAATCCTTGCAACGGGTCCCTCGCACGTCTGCGCCTGTGTCTCCGTTGTGTCGTATCCTGGACGGGTGTAGCACGGTGTTCATCTGTAAAAGAGAGGAACTTAGTTTAAAGAAAAAGGATCATGCGAAAGATGTACTTAATATTAAATAAACAGAGTACGGTTCGAAGAAGTGAATAAAATTAAGCTTTATTGTCTCTTGTTATACATGCATGCGGCCCCTCGTATGGGGTATGCCGCTAGTAGGCGCTGGACTCGTCTAGCCGTGTCCGGGGTTTGAATGAACAATTCAGGTTCTTTGCCTAGCATAGCCGGATAGCAGTGGGGCTGTCAAGGCAGTCTCCCATTCTTCCGTGCTCGAGTAACACTTAATACTTCCTTTTAACGAGATGATGCCGCGTGGACCGGGCATTTTAAGTGTTAGAGATGCATAATGCGGTATTGCGTTGAAACGGGCGAAAGCTTCGTGTCCCAATAGTGCTTGATGGCTACTTTCAAACGGGGCGACATGGAAGAGTAACCTTTCGCGATGGAAGTTGTCGGATGAATGAAACACAACTTCTAGCAGTATGGAGCCTGTACAATGGGCATATGGGCCTGGCATTACTCCTTTAAAGGAGGTGTCGCTACGGCGAATTTTGGTTGGGTTTATCCCCATCCTGCGGATTGTGTCCTGATATATCAGGTTGATGTCACTGCCGCCATCCATGAGGACTTGTGTAAATTGGAATCTGTCGATTATAGGATCCAATATCAAGGCAGTCCATCCTGCGTTCCGGATATTTTCGGAATAGTCCTGATGGTCGAAGGTGATTGGTTTTGACAACCAGTGTGCGGCGCGCCTTTTAGTGGGCGCCGCTCTGTTTTTCCCTTTGATCACATGAAGTGAGCTTACTGTTTTAACCTCCTGTGGGAAAGTTTTTTGTTTTTCGGAGTGCTGCTTTTGGGTTTCGTCACTTTCCCTTGGTGTGTCGAGCCCCTTGTGTTCGGCGTTAAGTCGGCCGGACTGCTTGAAGACCCAACAATCTCTGTGGGTATGGTTTGCGAGCTTCCGGAGGTACCATGTATTTGACACAGTCTATCCGAATCTTGTTTAGGTTGGATAGCTCGTCACCGTTTATCCTTTAGGGCAGTGTTTTGTTGTTCGCCGAGAGCTTTTGAATCCGGCGTTGACCGCCGTACTATTTGGGCCATTTTCCTTATTCCGGCGCTGATCTTTTCTGTGTCGTGATTTCCCATTT
Organism: Aegilops longissima; assembly: GCA_021605205.1. Classification (NCBI taxonomy): domain Eukaryota; kingdom Viridiplantae; phylum Streptophyta; class Magnoliopsida; order Poales; family Poaceae; genus Aegilops; species Aegilops longissima. The sequence continues at coordinate 43,377 of JAHIAM010003631.1, read as the reverse complement.
CCATCCCTGATTTCGGATGTACTCGGGTCGCTGGTGCTGCATCTAGCCAGCCAGCTGTCTTCCCCACAAAAGCGGGTCATGAGGCTTGTTAATGCGCCATTGTTCTTGGCTTTTCTTGGCGAGGTGTCCGGTGAGCCATTCAGATCGGACGTTGTGTTTGAAAGCAGCTAAGGCTTGGCGTCCGGACAATCGACTATTTGGATCTTTTAGTAAGGAACCTGTTCGAATTTCCGGCTGACTCTCCGGGCTGTTGAGTTATGTGACTTAGATCGCTCAAGGTCTGGAGGTGGACGTAGGTCCCCCAAAATTTGCCCAAATGCATCCTCGAGCTCCTCCCAGCTTCAATGGTATTTTCGGGAGGCTCTTAAGCCAATGCCGAGCTGGCCCTTTGAGTTTAAGGGTAAGTATTTTACGGCGTGGAGATCATCTCCTCTAGCCATGTGTATGTGGAGGATGTAATCCTCAATCCGCACTCAGGTCTGTTGTTCCGTCAGTATGCCTCTATGTTTACGGGTTTGAATCCCGCTGGAAATTCATGATCCAAAGACCTCATCGGTGAAACATAGGGGTGTCGGCGCCCTATATTTGGGTGTGCCGTGGTTTTGAATTTTGGCGTGTTGCATTGCTTTGACGAAGCGTGCTTTCTTGGCCCATAGATGGACCTAAGCTGGGCCATCCTTTTGAAGTGAATCCTTAGGCGGATCGCATATTGGCTTGTGTGCGGCACCATTCGCGCTCTCTTTTTGCCGTGAGGTCGCCCATCCGACCGGGTGGCCTTCTTGCTTTTTAATTGTGGGGGCTCTAAGGCCTCCTCGTCAATTCAGGCAGTAGCTTTATTTTGGGTAGCTCTTTGTTCGGCGATCGTCGCTGCATTTTATTCATGGGTGCTGAATACTTTGCTCCATCTAATCCGAGTGCATCTTCCGCTGTTTTGAGCTTCCGCTTCGATTTTTCAGGCTACACGCAGCGGGCGAACCTTTTCTCGGAGGTCATTTTGCTCCAATGGTTTGTCCGGCGTGAGGTCGTCCGACTGTTGTCTTCGCTGGGGACAGATTGTTTATCCAAGTTGTCTTGTTCGGACGATTGCTCGATAGCTTGTTTGTTGTCCACCAGTTCGCCCTGCTCTATGGCTGGGTCTTTGTTGAGGCGGACTTTGTTCGGGCGCTTACGTTGCCGTTTGACTGCTTTTGAGGGATTTATCCTTCGTGGCGTCCGTTGTTCCTCGCTCTTCATTTCCTTTAGGTGTATCCACCATGTATACATCATGGGATGAGGTTGTCCAGCATCCTATAGGTGTTGGTTCATTGTTGTCTCCTACATCGTCGTCCATACCGTCGATGTCTTCGGAGTCGAAATCGAGCACGTCGTGTAAGCTTTCGACAGTGGCTATGAAGTGGGTGGTGGGTGGGCATTGAGTTTCTTCATCGTCCGCATCCCAACCTTCCTGTTCGTAGTCCGGCCAGGGCTCTCCGGATAAAGAGAGAGACTTTAGTGAATTCAGGATGTTGCCGAAGGGCGAGTGCTGAAAGATGTCCGCGGTCGTGAACTCCATGACCGGCGCCCAATCAGATCCGATTGGCAGGGGCGCAGAGGGTTCGGAGTCCGGAGAGGAGTCCGGCACCCTGGAGTCGAGGTCTTCGCAAAGGACAGGGATGGAGTTCGGCTCGATCACCGTAGAGACTGTTGCCCCCGGGGCGGTGTCCAACCACTCGTCCTCGATCGGGAATCCGGCTCGGATTAAGGGTCGAGCGGATCTTGGTGCGGCCTCCATGGCAATCGCTCGCTGCAGAGTTAGATCATGCCCATCGAGACGGTCGGCGGCACGCTTGGCTGCGGCTCGAATCCGTCGAAGATCAAGTCTCCGCGGATATCGGCCGTATAGTTCAAACTTCCAAATCTGACCTGATGGCGGGGCGAAGCTTCGATCTGCTCCAGATGGCTGCGAATTGGCCCGCAGCAAAGCCGCCCGAACACGAAGATCTGTCCGGGAGAAAAGTCTCACCTGGACCGCGTCGTTGTTGATGATCAAAGGAGCCATCGGGCCTGTTGGTGACGACACAGAGGAACTCTCAATGAAAACACCAATGTCGGTGTCAAAACCGGCGGATCTCGGGTAGGGGGTCCCGAACTGTGTGTCTAGGCGGATGGTAACAGGAGAGAAGGGACACGATGTTTTACCCAGGTTCGGGCCCTCTTGATGGAGGTAAAACCCTACGTCCTGCTTGATTAATATTAATGATGTGTGTTACAAGAGTGGATCTACCACGAGATCAAAGAGGCTAAACCCTAGAAGCTAGCCTATGGTATGATTGTTGTTCGTCCTACGGACTAAAACCCTCCAGTTTATATAGACACCAGATAGGGTTAGGGTTACACAGAGTCGGTTACAATGGTAGGAGATCTACATATCTGTATCGCCAAGCTTGCCTTCCACGCCAAGGAAAGTCCCATCCGGACACGGGACGAAGTCTTCAATCTTGTATCTTCATAGTCTTAGAGTTCGGCCCATGATGATAGTTGGGCTATCCGGACACCCCCTAGTCCGGAACTCCCTCAACGACCACGCATTCCGTTCCGACCCAGCCGGTTGGATCCCCATGAACATGACGACGACGCTGTTTCTCCGTTCCGACCCAGCCATGTACGTATGCGCGATAGGCGTTAGAGACCCTTCTCGTATGTACGTACGTGGCCGTATTTTCTTTCTTGCACCCTCGCCGCTGTACGTACGTGTGCATGCTACGTACGCGCCTCTACTACGACACGTGCGCGCCTCTACATCCACCAGTATATATGTACACGTTCGCGACCAGAATGACAATGCTACGTACGCTTCGACCAGGTGGGTCCCGACTGTCAGGCACTTCCTTGCGTGCGACGATGTAGCTGGTGGGTCCCAGCAGTCAGGGGGCGAATCGTTTTTTTTCGGACGCACTTCCTTGCGTGCGAAGATGTAATTGATGGGTCCCAATAGACAGGGGGAAACGTTTTTTCGCTAAATACGGTGGCCCGTCCGGTGGGTCCCCGCTATCAGGTGGAGGAATAATTATTTTGCGTGTAATAAGGAGGCACTTCCTTGCTGCGGTCGTGGACCCAGCTGTCAGCCTCTCCACGTACAGTCCACGTCCGATGGAAGCCATTCCTTGACCACATTGACCACGTCGCGCCGAGAGCACCAGGGCGGTGGACGTCGGTGAGGCCTAGGAAGGGGACGACGCAGAGCCGGGGAAGACGCGGCAGTGGATGCCCACGCGTAGAGGAGTATGAGGGTTCACTCGTTCGGCTACGGTGTGAGGTTGCCGTCGCCGCAGAATAACGAGGGTGTGGGTGCGTGAGGGATGGCCCGCCAGCGGTGGGAGTAGTAGGGGCGGTGAGGCCTCCAGCGGCATCACAGCCGCCACGGGCGGCAGGAGCAGCGGCACGACCGGCGCTGCTTTGGGCGGCCGGAGCAAGAAGACCAGAGGTTGAAGAAGCACTCTGGCCGTTGGATGGACATCGACGGTCACCGGAGCTAGAATCGTTCATATATTGACTAAAGTTGACAAAGGCCTCCGTCCCAGTCAACTTAGTAGGCCCACAAGTCAGCCTCCCACCAAGGTTGGTCCCAGCTAGCAGGGGGTATTCATTTTTTTGTGCGTAATAAGGAGGCACTTCCGGTGGGTCAGAGCTGACAGCGCGGGGAATGTTTTTTTCGCGAAATACGCCGGCCCGTCCGATGGGTCCCAGCAGTCAGGGGGGAAACGTTTTTTTCGTGAAATAAGGTGGCCCGTCCGGTGGGTCCCTCTTGTCGTGGAGGAATAATTATTTTGCGCGTAATAAGGAGGCACTTCCTTGCGGCCGCTGGACCGGTATCGAGCCTCTCCACGTCAAGATACTCTTCCGATGGAAGTCGGTCGTTAACCACGTTGACCACGCCGTGCCGAGAGCACCAGGGCGGTGGTCTGGACGACGGCGAGGCCTAGGAAGGGGACGACGCGGAGCCGGGGAAGACGCAACAGTGGTAGCCCGCACGGAGCGGAGTATGAGGGTTCACTGGTTCGGCTGCCGTCGCCGCAGAATAACAGGGGGTGTGGGCGAGTAGAGGGATGGCCTGGCCAGCGGTGGGAGTAGTACGGGGCGGTGAGGCCTCCGCGGCATCACAGCCGGCCACGGGAGGCAGGAGCACGCGACACGACCAGCGCTGCTTTGGGCGGCTGGAGCAAGAAGACCAGAGGTTAAAGAAGCACTACGGCCGTTGGATGGACATCGTACGATCACTGCAGCTAGAATCGTTTGTATTGACTAAGTTGACAAAGCCCTTGGTACGCTTCAACTTAGTAGGCCCACAGCTCGGATTTGGCAGAGAACATATAGCCCATTTGCGATTTGTAAGAATGTACAACCCATTTTTCAATTCTAATGGAATTTACTACAGCCCATTTACGGGTTTGTTAAAAGTACATCCCAACTTCTAGGTAGGACAAAGATTAATAATTTCAAACAACCGCTCAAAACAGAATTCAAAAAAAATTCCCACATTTTGATGGGGTCCGAAATATTTTTATCCGAAATTTCTAGTCAGGTTAAATATAATTTGAAAATAAAGTTGTATCATGTGAAAATCCAACGAAATATTGCGCGCGCAACAAGTAATAAAATTAAAATTTCTAAATTCCAAAAATAATATATTTTTCAAACTAATTACATGTTTGGTGCATAGTAATTGCCCAGTTATTATAATTACATCCCATTTATTATTTCTTCAAGTCTATTTTCTTGTTAAGCCTAATGCATACCTCCTAGGAAACTTTGCAGCCAGTGAAGCGGATAACAAGTTGACCGGATATTGTGTACAACTGTCGCCCGCTTGCATTGCTGATGTTGAAAAAAAGGCCTGTGTATTACAGTACAACCTAACATGGTTACTCAACCCACATTCAGGGACGCCGGAAAGGCCCAAACAAGGCTTCTGTACAACTTTTTGAAGTCACTGAGCTCAATTAATAACTTAAGAAAAAAGTTAGATTACAGTGGAACCTAATTAAAGGCTGTCACGAGCAAATAAATAATTCAACGGGTCCCACTTGTGCATGTGCACGTGTGTGTGCGTGTGTGTGTGTGTGAGAGAGAGAGAGACCCATCGGTCGATGCTCGTAAATACATCTTTCAGCCATATGCATTGCTAAAGCTCAGTAAAAACTTATATAGTTGGCACAATCATATAGAACATCATAGCACACTGAACTTGCATACAAAAATTTCACGCAGCGGCACAATCAGGATGGAAGCGGTGGATCGCTATGGAAGGGCTATGTTGAAACCAACAAAGTCGTACATAACGGTTCATCGCCTTTATAAATGACGGGAAATATCTTGAATGTTGTGCAAAGAAAATGCATGACAACACAATAAGTTCTGCTAGCACATTAAGTTGACCTATAGCCCTTTCTAAAAAAGTTCAGGTACAAAATTAGAACAGGTCACAATCAAATGTCTTGGCATATCGCTGCTTCGCACCCATAGCTCGGATTTAACTAGTACTATCGACAAGATTCAGTTGTTACCTCAAATTAGAGCACATCCAGCAGCCAGCCCCGCCTCTTCTCCCAAAGAAGCGATGGCCTCCGCCGCGATGGAGTAGGCCCTGTGCCATCCATCGTTCCGAGCAACACGAGGGAAGTCTGACGTTGACTCCTGTAATGGACGTCGTCGACGGACCCTGGCACCAGCGGGGGCGACAGGACTTCGATTGATGGATTGACCACTTCTTTGACATGCACGAACACTCGATACAGGTACATCCCTAACGTGGTCCGCAGCGGCCTTGGTGGCGACGAATAGTACAACCCCGGTTCCTGCACCAGTATCTCAACACCAATCACCTTCGGTATGGTGGACGGCTTCTTCATCCATGCCATAACCGTCAGAGCCCAGCTGTCTGGAGGAACAAACATACTTACGAGCTCACCTCCAAGGTCGTTGATAAGCTCGTTCATGGACTCGCTATTCCAAGCACGTCGAGACATGCCGTGGAAGGTAAGCTTTGTTAAAAACTCAAGCTCAGAGGGCACCGAGCCCCATCCTGGGTGCCACCGATCAAAGCTCACCAGCGCGCCATCGCAGAACAAACACCGAGAAGATTCAAACACACGACTGCAGTCGAAAGTTGTTCAAAACCTGACGAAGAAATCAGCCGGTGGCGGACAGACTTCGACGAGCAAGTCACTTATTTGGATGCCGTGCGCAATGCCAAGAGCTTTGACAAGGTCGTCCGGCGAGACGGGAGGCCGGTCGCCATTGATGGTTACCATCAGCACTTTGCCGGCAAACTGGTCGTCAAGCGCCGCCATGCCACTGTTGAATGACAGCACGCAGCGACCGAAGGCAGGACTGACCTCAGGATCTCCGGCTCGGAGATCCGCGTTGACCGGTGACATGATAGTGCGCTTGAGTACAGGGGGAACAGGAGGGGGATTTGGGGGAACTAGAGTAGGAATCGAGATTCCAGAGGTGGGGGAGGGGCGGGAGATTGGGGATGAAAAGGTAGCATGAATTTCGAGCACGCGCCAATATGCTCTCGGCGCGCAAGCGCACGAAAACATCGGTGACGCCCACATGTCGGCCTAAGAGTCCTTATTCTTTCTTTTTTGGAGAGCCCGACCTTTTTTTTCAGGATCTTTTGAGAGCCCAGCCCGAGAGTCATAATTGACCTGTTTGGCATTGTGTTACTACTCGGCCCATATTCAACGACACCTCACTGGCCCAAACAAGTGTACATCATCGAAAAGACAGTGAGCTCAAATTATATAACTTGAAAAAGGAGATATACTCAACATTGGAGAATGGTGATGCCCTCATTTAGCCCACCAAGAGTTCGAGACAATAAACAGTTCGAAACAACGATATATACAACATTCAAACACTGACTAGTGACTACTACTGACATAAACAGCAAGACATGATAGTTCATAAGAAGTCTTGCTACACCACCAAAACGTACCCATCTGCAGCGCTTAGACTCTCGTGATCCAGACGAGAATGAGATTCTAAACAGAAGCAACTATTACATAGAAAGAGTGACATAGACGAGGATGACCAAATGACAAGGAATATGCATAACAAAAGAAAGAACTACCCATCCATAACCAGCAGCAAAGACAACAAAGTCATTCAAAGAGATGATCCAACACCATCATAATTTGCAGCCCCGCTTCAGCGACCAGTGATCCGGAGACACCAGTACTCCACCCTTTCGATGCAACAACCCAATTACCTATCAACTCGAAGGCTTGAACCACATCACTCGCTGTCAGAATTGAGACATCCAAGGATCAAAGTTAATCCGGATGCCTTTGTCATTCTCACCTTCTTTTGGCTGCAGTCTGTATCATTGACAATCGGGAGTATGCTCCCGAACTCCTAGGGCTCGCCGAGTAGACACAGCTTTCCATAGCAAATGAGCCTCTCGCCATCAAGGTCCTTGCCAACGGTGATCTCTGGATAATCGGATAATTGAGTCCGAGAAACAGAGAGTGTGAACCAAGGCTGTTTACCGCCTCCAACTAAAAATCCTAAAGGCCCCAACAAGTTGGTATCCTGCTCATAGACTTAACAGCCATCGTCCGGATACTCACGTATTACGGTGCTTGTATACAATGGGGTTTTTGCAATATAACTTTCCCGCTCATGTGTCGAATGATCATCGATCTTTTGCCGTCGTCGATCGAGCGAGGAACCAGTTGTGCTTCCCTACTTTTGGCAAAGGTGGTGTAATTACAAAGGGCAGAATCTTGTAGGGACACTGCATCATATCAAAAGGACATGCATTGTTAATGTAAGATCAGCATTGTTCGAGTATGAGTAGGATAATGCAAGAAACAACATTGATATGTCCCTGTTGGAACTGGGAGGAAAATACAGGGAAATATATACTGGGTTCGAAAATATAGAAGTGCCATGCATGGTTATACTCATGTTATCTCGCAATTGATTCTTCACATGAAACTACCATGTCATGCATGTTATGTAATCATGTTCTGTCCTCACAAACAAATTCTTCAAGGTAACTAACAGACCATGCATAGTTATATACTCGTGTTTTGTGGGCAAAAATTTTGTGAGAATATTATTCTAGTCATTGATTGCTGAAGGGTGAATATAGGTATGTACACATGGTAAGCATTGCAGGATTTCACTATTTCCAAAGATAGAGTTCTCCATATGCACATTTACTTCCCTAATGTATGGTTAGATGAAACCAACAGTGTGGTGCATGTTTCTACATCATGAAAATGAGAAAACTAACATGGCCATTGATACACACTCATATTTAGTAGTAGTATATAGATTACTGTAAAATAAGGATAATATCCATATATTCCTAACCGTTTGATTATTCAGGGTATAAATTGGTTGTAATGACATGGTCACAATCGCATGAATTAACTCATTCCAAATATAGCTGATTTACGGCGTCTCTAATATATTGCCATAGTTCTACTCAAATTCTGCTCAAACAGGGATATGCCAATCATAAAAAAAAAGTTCAAACAGTGTCATGGCGTCATCATTAACATGAGACGGAAACAACTACACGTGCCATCCCAGCAATACGTGGTGCCATCTACTTTGTCGATCGCGTAGATGATGCCATTGTGTTCAATAGCATCACAGAAGTGTGTATCAGCTTTGACGACGATCCACTCCGAGCCGAGTAGTCTCCAGCTAAAAAAGGCACCGGCGTAAAGATAGGCGTGTCCGCGGTCGAACAAGGCAATTAGCTTGAAGTCTGCGTAATTTGCATGTCGTGTGGGTACTTGGCAGATTACAATCTTCTGCAAAACAAGGTCCGTCCAACTGACGTAGTAATCTAGATGACTTGGACCGCGATGGTAATACTCTATATAATCCAACGGAGGAGGGATAATCTCATGGGAGGTCCGGAAGTTCACGAGCACCAACTTTTACCGTCTTCTCTCAAGGCAGCCATCCACTGGGAGTTCATGCCGACCCAGTACATACCTGCCAAGAAGTTTGGGCGATGGTGATCGGATCGATGTCGAGGAAATGATGTACGGCGACACACTACATACCGCAAAGAAGTTTGGCTAATGGAGATCGGATTGAAGTCGAGGGCATCATGCACGCCTCAGATCATGGTGAGCCAATCTCGCAAGACCAGATAGCAGCAAGCAGGGTGTCTTGAAAAGCTTAGGCCTCGCTTGACTATGGCCGTGTGCATGTCCCTCGAGCATGCAGCCAGCCGCAGGCGGTCAACATATCCATACATGAACAATAGAGGTCGAGGATGTCATGGGAGATTGCTCCAATCGCGGCTCATATGGATGCTGCGGTTCGCGTTCGCCATGGTGGAGTTTGAAGGGGCTTGATTTACGGGGAGAAGGATGTCGGTCTTTGGAGCGGCTAGCGAGGAATAGTGGTACTGGGGGAGGCGAGTGAGGCGACGGTACACGGGGCACATGAGATGGAGAGGAGACGGAGACGGAGAAGGAGATGGAGATGGAGTGGTGCTATGGGAGCGGAGAGGGAGGCGAGGCGAGGTGCCAATGTGTTGTACAAATGGCGGTGACACTGCACGATGGCATGTGGTGAGGCTGACTTTGGTAACCCGAACACGCCGCCTCGCCTGGACTAGTGTCGGCGCAGGTGTTGTCACTTCCTTGAGGACCGGATGAATAGTATTTTGACCATCAAGTGTACCACAGTTGTACTACTACTACTACTAGTAGGAACATGAGTACTCGAAAGATTGTATAGCGGAAATAGGTCTCCGTGCTAGCATGCCTGTTCACTTCATCGTTCGGTATCATCCATATTAAGCAGCGAGAACCAAATTCTCGTGCATGCCCAATCAACGCCCTGCCATGATGCATGTAGTGGTCGATTACGGTGCATCAAGGACGGCATGCAGATCGTTCCACACTTGAGAAGAGGAAAAATGGAAAGGTAGAACGCAGCGAGAGGAAGAGAAGGCTGGCTAACGAGGCTGGGAGGGATCGAGCGGGAAGTTAATGCTCCATGCCTAAAGGTTTTGGGAAAACCTGATTTTCATAAGGTGACTTAACACACCTTCCAAGTGCCAAATACAACCGGTCGCCTTCTCGTGGATAAGGAGGAGGATTGCCGGTAGGATTATTGCTATGTCATGTTACTTGGAGGACTTCGATTGTCCTCCCTGTTGTAAGGCAGGTGTCCGTGCGTAGTCTTCATTAAGACTAGCTATCCCTCTTATTCTCGCATTCTCAGCCTCACCCACCGATATGGCCCCTTACACATATATCCATGCATATGTAGTGTAGTTCTTGCTTGCGTAGTACTTTGGATGAGTACTCACTGCTGCCTTGTTCCCCTTTTCCCCTACCTCTACCGATTGTCGTGAATCAGACTATGGAGCCAGAGCTGAGCCACCACCGTGATGACGACTACTACTATGGAGGTGCCTACTACTATGCAGGCAGCCCACGACGACGCACTGTGAGTAGCTAGGAGGATCCCAGGTGAGGCTCCTTTCTCGATCCGATCCCAGCTTGTGCTAGCCTTCTTAAGGCAAACTTGTTTAACCTATGTCTCAGATTCTCGATATTGTTGCTTCGCCGACTGCCTATGATCGGCACTTGTATTCGCCCTCGAGGCCCTGGCTTGTATTATGATGCTTGTATGACTTATTTTATTTGTAGAGTTGTGTTGTGATATCTTCCCGTGAGTCCTCGATCTTGATCGCATACATTTGCGGCATGATTAGTGTACGACAAATCGGGGCGCCACAAGTTGGTATGTGAGCCGATCGCCGAGGGAATCCCCTTCCACACTCCTGGTCAAGTCGAGTCTAGACATTGCAAAACTTTTATTAACTTGGTCAGTGCCTTACGGGCCCACGCCGCCATTGGGTGGTATTAGGATCTTTTACCTCGATCTTTACTCCGGGATTCCGAACTCTTCTATTCGGGTTAAACGATTTTGCAAAACAAAACTAACTTTAGGTTCTCGCGAGTACCTTCTCCCGGAGAGGCCCTCACTTCGATGATCGTTCGCTAATCAAGATTCAAGATACTTCTCGATGTTCTCTCGAGACTTTGTGCTCATCACTTGCTATTCTCGACCACCGATAAACCGTATGGATAACTACTTACACTTGCCATTCATACGATCATCCCCATTGACCTTGTTATTACAAGACACCCAAGTTTTCTATTGTCTGAGAATACTTTGTGCCTATCGCCTAGTAGTTCTTTTGCCACATGAATACCCCTTCAAATAAATCCGTGACTTGTCGAGTATCCGCCAACCCAGCTTGTTCATATGTGTCACAAAAGTTCAAAATACTATTCGATCTTCCGAATCCTTCGAGCCTTTGGCTTTGAAATTTTGCTTGCTTGCATTATGGTTAATCCCATAAGTCTCATAGTCATATTGACATTCCTTGTCATTATCATTTTGAGTCTGTTGACTCAATATGTTTATGAATACCCGCAATCATCATTGATCCTTATAAATTACCTTTCGGCCGAGATGCCATTCTTTAACTCGAATTGGTTCTCACCAATCCAATTGTCGCATTGTACCCTCAAGGCTATTCAACTTATCCATCCCTAATCGTAGCATTGCTTCGATCCTTGAATTGGGAATCATAATTCCGCATTTGACAATTGAGTTAGTCATTGTTTCTATAATTTGATCTCCTTGCATTCTTCTTCCTCTAGTTGAGTATCGATGCTCACGCCGCATCCCTTGTGGACCACCGATCCTTTGTTGGATTTTATCCGACAACGCTCTTCTTATTCAATAACCTTGTGAGCCCTTCCTCCGATACATAATGCCTTTGGTAAATGTATCTCGCTTTCTCAACCATGCGCTTCTTCGAGCTTGAGTTAATTATTTCTAAAGATTTCGTATATGATTCCAAGAAGCCCCTAGGGTTGAACATATGCCTTCACTAAACCGTGAGAACTCTCGGCGCTTTGGAGTCATACACTTATGGTATTTTGCCGATAAAATTTCAACACTACAACTTCCTCAAGGTGAGAAGTGAATGAAGGGTTATGCATTGGGGAAGTGGAGTCGGCCTTGAACTTTATGTTCATGCCCATGGACACTATAGATCTTATCATTAAAGCTTCTCTTAAATTAATTATTCCTTTGGTATAAGTTCCTCTTATATCTGATCTGCCTTTTGCAATCATGGTTCACCATGTTCTCTTTTTAATATCATCTCGTGTGTTAAGCACTTGTCTTCGTAGAGCAATACCCCACCAACTTCTACTTTGATCTCGTCATCGAGTATTACCCCGGTATCTCGAGATTATCATGGAACCCATAACTTCTTATGAGTTCTTCATTAAGTGCCGCCCCTGATTCAATTTTTCACGGCCTGAAAGTTATTAAACACTCAAGGACACCGATAAATGAACCGAGTCCGCACTACGGTTCAACAACTCTTCAAGAAGCTTCTATAAGCACGAAGTTTGTACCGATCACGCCATTCCTAGCCTGCTTGGCTATATCGATGTCGGATGATTTTAACGTATTACCCGCTCCTTCTTCACGGAGCACAATTTTCGACGAGGAACTAACCTTACGCCGATCCTCATCGACATATCATTTCGCCTTTGAACAACAAGCTTGGTTTGTGTTCAGTCGCACTTTGGTTCTAATAACCTCTCACTTCATCATTACTTTGACTTGATGTCGCCACGATCGATTACATCTTCATGAACTCGCGCATAAAGGTGTCGTGATCATCAGACTGAGCTCATCCAGATATCAATTGCATTTATGATGAGAAAACCATCCTGCCTCGATGAATTGTATTATCATCGATCACTTTATTGCCATTCCCCCAACACAAGCTTGTTCATGTTTGGTGTTATACCTTGAGTTCCTTGCTACCCGCAATTGTTCTTTTACCTTGGAGTATTACTATCCTTTATGTCAAGAATGTTCTGAGATTTGTTCCACCTCTTGAGGATTCTTGACATAGAAATACTTCTCACCATCACCATTCATTCTTGGTCCCCGTGTTAATTCCAACAAGTGAACGGTGTTGTTTGGATTCTTTCCTTCTAGCAACCCTATTTTTTTGAAGTTAATGGTCGATGGTTCATTCTTAGTCTATCGATTATTGAATCACTCATTCTCGACATTGGTCGTGCAACCCAACCCATCAAGCACCTTTCAACCAATGTTTACTTGTGTATGTTTTCCTCGAGCATACTTCCTTATATCATTTGATCTCAAATGTTATCTCCTTGTTCACTTAATTGTGGAAGTCCATCTTTGGGAATCTCGTGAATTGCGTTGAGTTCACTGACACCTCCTTGTCCTCTCCTTGGGATAATGATGGACTCTTGTTAACGGAAATCGCTCATAGTTCATTTCCCGAGAATCTTACAATGTCATCTCACAATTTGGCGGCACCTTTTCTTCTCGGTATCCTAAGTCGAGGTATCCTCGACACCAATCGGATCTAATCTCTCGATATGATGGTTGGGACAACTTTCCAAGAGTTATGATGTTGATCCTTTGATGACCCGGAGCATGATGTCATGCCTAGCACTTCCTACCGGAGGACCTATCATTATAGATTCTTTTCAGCAGGTTATCCATTCATCCATGAGGGAATTGTAATACTCGATTCTACAAGTTATTCCAGCTTGGACCTTCGTGATTCCAAAGTCTGATCTTCACCAAGGCCATGTCAATGCTATCTCAAGCATGTCTCGGATACTGATTTTCAACAAGAACATCCGAAGCCCAATGCTAAATGTTTTGCTCAATTATCCAAACACCGCTGAATGGGTAACGCTATGAAATTCCCTCACCTAGAGGATTTTCTACGCTATATATCACGTGGATATCTTGCTCGCTTGTCCTGGGAAGGATATACCCTTGAAATATGTGTTTAAACATATTTTCCTTTCCATTGTTCTCATTAATCTGATGATCATATTTTCCATCCATTGGTTTGTTTAAACCTTTTCTATGATCTATATGATATAAGCAGTAATAATACCTGCCAGTAAACACCTCGATGTACAACTCACAAGAAGACCTTGTTTATTGAGTTGACATTCCGTAGCCACCGGCGGACGAGAACCTGTCTATTGGTCCACCTCGCTCAACGAAAGGTGAAAGTGGTTCTTCTCCCCGCTTGGTACCAACGTTGATGCCACATAACCGATATGGTACTCTCGACATGCCTTGCTATAATGACCGGAAAGATGTCACTTCCCACATGGTGGGCCCATAACCATACGCTTCTGTGATCAAACCCTGACTCTCCAGACACCTCGTCGGGTTATTCTCACGCTGACTTTGTATGTAATTCACGGCCACTTGCCCGCTGATCTAATCTGCATTCGACGCAATACTTATTCCTCGCTGCTCGAACCCTCAAGACCTCGCTTCGTGCATCTGGATGATTGCCTACCCGCTTGAAACTTCTCATGGTACCTTTCTTACTTTTCTCTCTGATATTTTCTTGTTCCAGCTTGAGAGTTACTTCCGCCACCTTCCTCGATGTTAGCTACCGATAGTCAACCTTGCAGAGGTTCATTCGGCCGAATAACCCCTTACCTATTCGTAAGTACATTGAGTTACTGAGAAAAGGGCTATCACCATGATGACTCAGAGTGTAGAAATGAAGATGTCGAGGTAATGGATCGCCTCTTCAAGAAGATCAACCAAGACCGAGAAGATTCGTTAGATTTCGTAACAGATCTTTTCCCCTCATTCTCTCTTAAATCTGGACGAGATTTTGTAGTGGAGGAGAATTGTGACGCCGGTAATTACTTACGAATCCTCGCTAATGATGCCACGTCACCTCTAGCATCGTGGATAAACTCGCTTAGTTCAAACCTGTTCGATTCAAATTCAAAATCAAGCAAGCAATAAAATATTTTCAAATATTAAAACTAAAATATTCTGAGGGCCAAATAATGCATAGGTAATTATGGTGGAGAAGCCACACCTTTATAAAATGTTTAGATAATATATGATGAATAAAACAACAACAAAAGTAATTATTTAAATACTTTTATAACAAAAAAAGGTCAAACTAATTTGTTTGAGGACTAGATCTCTGTGACTATGGACTAAGTTGAAATACTAATTTATATACTACGGTATATTTTACTAAAACTAAAATAATAGGAATCAATATTAAAACAGAAAAGAAATAAGAAAAGAAAAGATAAAAGAAGAAGAAGAATGAGAAAAGAGAACCCTCTACCCGGGCCAGACGCCTGCTGCTTGCAAAGCCGGGCCCAAACCGCCCAGCCGCCTCACTCCACCAAACCCCGGTCAAACCCTAACCGACCGAACCCCTATTCCCCTCATTCTTCGACCTTCTCCAGGCCGCCACCACTAGACCTCACGCTGACCTCGCCAGCTCGCCCGAGGTCCTCCTTGCTCCGCCACCACCGCTGACGGGGTTCTTTCCCTGGCCGGCGCCTGGCCCCACTCGCGCTTCCCACAACCTCTCGCCCTCGCTCTCCCTTGACCGATCTCGATTAGCACGCACTGGCTGCCGTCACCGCCTCAGGCGCGCCTTACTTCGCCGGGCGACTCGCAACCTCCTTCGCCAAGACTCCGCTGCCGCTTGCCGGACATCACCGCCATCTGCGTCGCCATCGCCGCTGAACGCACGGAGCGTTCGCCGGATTGCCTCGCCGCTGCTGCCCTCGCATCCACCCCGAGCCCGCTGATCTCGACCACCCGTGAGCGCCTCTATCTTCTCTCTTCGATTTCAAGGCCGGAGTCGCCTCGACGGATTCGCCACCAACTCGCCGTCTCCGCCGCTTGCGCTTCGCCGGGCGCTATCGCTACTAGTCGCCTCGCCTCCCACCTTCGCTCAACGCACCCGCCGTTTCTCAGAACCGCGGGCTGCGCAGTGGCTCGCCATCAGCCGATCTCGGCTGCTGCCTCGCCTATAGCCGGCTCCCGCCGATCTGGCATGTGCCTCAGGTGGCGCGCCATAACCTTTCCTCAGACGCCTGCTAACCGCCTAAACTCCGGGACTATGACATATGGGGCCCACGCCCAAATAAAAAAAAAGGATTAATTAAATATTAATGGTTAATTAATTAGTTAACCACCAATTAGTAAGTAAATTAGTTAACTTAACTAACCTGCTTAATAACCTAATCAACCGGATAACCTAATCAAATGATGTTTAGTAAACATAATGACATGCGGTCCCATGGACCTTTTTGACTAATAACGGTCCAAGCAATGATCGACATTTGACTGTGGTCCCACCGTCACCCCTAGATTGACACTCGGCATTCCGGTACCCATAGCATTTAAATATAAATTTAATTTCGAATTAACTTAATTCCATAAATTAGAAAATCAATTAAAACTTTAAAATTAATATAATAATCAACTCTGATGGAAATATTTTGTACATGAAAGTTGTCGAGCGCATTTAGACAAACCGATATGCAATCGCATTGTCCGCCACGCATTCCTAACATATCAAACTCGTAACTTTCCCCTCCGCCCTCTCCGCTCAAAAACACGTAAACACCGGGATATTTTCTGATGTTTCTTCACCGGTATCGCTTATCCTACGTTAGGTCACCCCTAGCACAACGTATTGCCGCTCTTGCTTTGTGTTACATTTGATTGCCTGTTATTTATTGTGTTCCTCCGCTACTCCTTTTCGATAGACCGAGACCGATGTCGATGCCCCTGGTCGCATCACGCCACCCGACTTAATTCTCCTTGTCCGAGCAACCGTGCAAGCCCCTTGATCACCGTGATATCGCTTACTTCTATACCGCTTGCATTAGAGTAGTAGCATGTTACCGCTTTCGCTATACCTATCCTGATGCATAGCCTCCTTTTACATTACTGTTGTTACCTTTACCGCAATCCTATATGCTTAGTATAGATGCTAGTATTTCATCCGTGGCCTTACATCCTTGTCCGTCATTGCATATTGATCGGGCCGTGATCACTGGGAGGTGATCACCGCATATACTATATACTTTACACTATTACATTACCGTGGTATCTGTTTCGAGATGGGGTCGAAAGGACGGTGGCTCCATCCCGATAGAGGTGGCCTCGGGTTCCCGACGGCCTCGGATCGATACTTTGTGGCGGAGCCATTGGCAGTTGAGACTACCCGGAGAGAGGTCCGGCCCGATCGGGCGCTCATGGATACTTAACACGCTTAACGAGGTCTTGGTATTTGATCCGAAAGTTACGTAGCTTATACGCACTCAACCATCTACGGAGAAGTTATGGGTATCCCGGCCGTGGTATCAGTCAAGCACTGCGACGTCACGACGGAGCGGGCGCCACGATTGGACCGAACGCCGATGGGCTAGGTCTGCTCGTCACAGAGACGAACGTGTGTGTGCTCAGGCGATGGGCCCACTTCACATGCTTTAGGTTTAGACCGGCGTGTTGGCTCTCACAGTTTAGGTGGGGTCGACGTTGATCTTCCCGTCGCATGACCCAGAAAGTGTCCGCCAAATGATCAAGCGCGCGGGTAAGATGGTGCACCCCGCAGGAAGTTAATCTATTCGGATAGTCGTGATCTTCGGTAATAGACGACTTGAGTTGTACCCTGAGCTATGACAACTAGAACCGGATACTTGATAAAACACACCTTCTGTGTGCCAACACAACCGGTGGTCGCTTTCCTCTCGTGGATAGGAGGAGGGATTGCTGTAGGATTATTGCTATGTCATGTTACTTGGAGGACTTCAGATTGTCCCTCGTCCTGCTAGGCAAGGCAGTGTCCGTAAGCTTAGGTCGTTAAGACTAGCTATCCCTCTTATTCTGCATTCTCATAGCTCAGTCACCCACCGATATGGCTCTTACACATATATCCATGCATATGTAGTAGTTCTTGTTTGAAAGTACTTTGGATGAGTACTCACTGCTGCCTTGTTCCTCCTTTTTCCCTACCTTACTCGATTGCTGCAATCGACTATGGAGCCAGAGACGACGC
Source organism: Aegilops longissima (assembly GCA_021605205.1). Classification (NCBI taxonomy): domain Eukaryota; kingdom Viridiplantae; phylum Streptophyta; class Magnoliopsida; order Poales; family Poaceae; genus Aegilops; species Aegilops longissima. Next base: position 25,415 of record JAHIAM010003631.1, on the reverse strand, counting down.
CACCGTCGATGACGATTACTACCTGGAGGTGCCTACTACTACGTGCAGCACTCACCGACGACACTGTGAGTAGCTAGGAGGATCTCAGCAGAGGCCCGCTTCCTCTTCGATCTCAGATCCCGCTTTGTGCTAGCCTTCTAAGGCAAACTTGTTTAACCTATGTCTCCATCGACATTGTTGCTTCCCACGATTGCCTATGATCGAAAGCACTTATATTCGAGCCTCGAGGCCCCTCGGCTTGTATTATGATGCTTGTATGACTTATTTTATTTGTAGAGTTGTGTTGTGATATCTTCCTGAGTCCTTCATCTTGATCGCACACATTTGCGCATGATTAGTGTACGATTAAATCGGGCGCTACACCCTGCGGCAACGATGACAGCAGCACGGTCCGCTCGGTGGTCTTCCATGACGCCACCTTTGCATAGTTCTCCTTGGATCTTTGCTTCGTGGTCGGAGTCACAGAGTCCTCGGCGCGGTGGTTGAGTTCTCGCATGGATCTGCATGTTTTTCCACGCCTCTCCGCGTGAGTGTTGGTTCGACGTTCACCACGGAGAAGTCGGAGTCGTCGCCGATTAGGGATGCATGGCGACGCCTGCTTTGGGAGAAGTGATGACGGCGACGCTTAAAAGCTAGCTTGACGAGCACACTTGTAAAGGTGTGCGCGGATATCTTGGTATGCCTTTCAGCGTTTGTGACGGTTTTCGGCCCCATTTTCGCCGATTAACCGCAATTCTTCTGCTTAATTAATGGATGAGGCATCCTTGCCTCCGTTTCGAAAAAAATGCTAGCTGTGCGAGGGCAAGACAAACGCCTGATCAGCGCACAGAAGGAAGGGCCCAGGCCCAGGCTACACACGCAGCTACGGCGCTTCCTCCAAACCCAAACATGTACACTGGCATCCAACCAAGGCATTGGCGTCGTTTCCGGGCACCGCTCATTCCTCTGGCGCTCTGCCTGACCAGCAACACCTGCCGGACGGCTGGTGCCGGGCAACTCGAACTCCACGGCCGTATGCGTGTGCCGGGCCGAGGACGATGGGCCGTAGGTGGGCGGGACTACGGGAGGGGCGTGCCATCTGGTGGCGCTGTGAGTGCAGGTTCGCCCGCGTGCGTGGACACCGCAGGCCAGCTGGGCGGAGAGAATCGATCGTCCACGCATCGCGCGACGTGCCCGCCGCCCGTTTCAGGGGCCAGCGGCGGCGGTTTTTTCGATGCCACACCTAAACCTAATCAGGACAGGCAGGTAAATATCTCCAGCTTATGGTGGTAACAGTTGGGCATGTGACGGAATCTTTCGTTTGCACGCCTGGCCGCGCGTCCTCTTGTCAGTTATGCCAACCCCTTCACCGAGGGGAAGTAAAACCTTTGCACCCTCCTGGTGCGCTTCGAAAGCATGGCACGGGAACGAGGCGTGTTGCCGTGAACCGCAGGCGGCTGCTCTGGCTACTCGTCAACCCACGACGCGATCCCGGATTTGCATTGATCGGGCGTGATCCATGTCGAGTGGCGACGGAGATCGAAGGAAAACGGCAACACGGGGTGCTCACCTTAGCTGCGCATTTGTGTTTGCAGGGGGGGCATGGGAAAGCTGTGCACATGCACTGAGTCAGTGATCATTTTGCACCAGGCGACGTCATTAAACTTTGTCACCCGGTGACGTCGCAACTTCTTTACACCGGTAAATTACGTGGTACTACTACAACATACCTCTTCCTTTCGGTTTATAGGTTTTAATTCGAAATCTCATCAACCAGGATAGATGATGAGTGAATGTATCTCGTAATTTACAAAATTACTCAAATTAAATTGATGCATTAATTTAAATTAATTATAATGCATGCATGCTTGGTCACTATAGATGAGTAGGAACATTACATGTATTAATGAGTTTCTATAATTTTAAATGCAATGATTTAATGCGTCTCGAGTCTCAATAAATAAAAAAATTAAATGCAATGATTTAACAGATGGAGATGATCCTTTAAATTAAAAAAATGAAGAAAAAAATGAGATAAACCCTGAAAGGAGGAGTAATGACAGAACTATGTTCAGACTTCGAGGGTTGCTGCCGGCCATCACACCTGGTCGGTCGGTGCGCCCGCATCTGGGGTTGTGTGCAAGTAAACGGGAAATTGAAACAAATTAGTTAGATCAAATGTCAGAAAGGGCACCCATGCACGGAGAGCTTTTGACAAGTCTCCACGCCCACGTTCGGTATTTGCCGTACGATTTTCTCTACACGCGGCTTTACGCGCGTTCACGTATGTGTCAATGTGTGGAAGCTACTAATGGTACGAGAAGTCTGCAGGAAGGAGAGAAAAGAAGGTTAGTGCACGTCTGATTGGACGGCTGTAGTCACAGCAACAATGAAGATTGTGTGCCGATCGTCCATATTCTGAACGCATGCAGCCTTTCGCCGTCCATGTATACTCGATCCAAAAAAGTCTAACCAGAGCCTACTAGCCAGTTAGATCATCGTTAATTAAGCTCTAAATTAACCGTCACCCCTTCTGTACATAGACCTAAACAGAGTTTGTAATCCTCTCGGGCGAGGTACACGCCTCGCTGGTGATTAACCACGAGCCACACATAGTACCACCGTCGATCCACCCACGCCCGCGGCCTGCAATGGTTGGGGAAGCTGGTGCCACGTGGCGTCCTCACACCAGGAGGGAGGCAGGGACAATGAGCCCTCCGAGTGCAACCATATGCCCCCAAGCACGAGCCGTGTCACGTCCGCTTCAGCTCCACGTACTGGAAGAATATAACGGCCGATAGAAAGGCCGGCCGAAGCCTCAAATTAACTTACTGTGGAGCACGCGAGAGCGAGAGATGGCTAAAAGAGACCTGATGCCCCTTTGTTTCTCTAACTGAGAATTACGAGCTCATCCGGTCGGCCTGCCTGTGACTAGATCCAGAACGTGGTACGGGCCTCACGGAAAATATCTAAGTATGACGGGGATAACTATCCGTCCAGTCAGTCTAAATGGCCGCGGCGTTTTCGACTCCAACAAGTCCAAAGGTTCATCCTGAAATTCGATGATAACTGTGTGTGTGTGTGAGAGATACCTGAAACCTAATTGTGTTCTCACCTTGTATCTACGGTGACCATAGTTTGATTCAATCATTCTCCGCCTGTAATATGAGACGTTTACTAAAAACACTCTTATATTACTTTTACGGAGGGGTAACTCAAGTCGGTGGATCTAGTGCACTACAAGGGCCTTTTCGAGGTTTCACCGAAGGATTTTTGTTGTTGTTTGTTTTGTGGAACGCTGCGAGAGGGCACGCTTGCAGAAGTGTTTTTCTTCGTTAGATAAAATGAAAGACTAATAGAAAACCCTAGCATGACAAAGAAGAACGACCCATAGACCAATTACTCAATGGAACGCCACTAGATCTCCATATATAGCTCGCTTTTGGCAAGGATTGCCTGTCAAACGCAATGATATGAATATTCCTCACCTCATTACGGAAATAGCCTCGCTTCCATTTCAAACTCGAGAATAACTATTCCTAAACCAAGAACCATGACCAACTTACATTCTCAAAAGGTGTGCATGTGCTCAAATTTTGATATTAAAATTGAAATAATCCGAATCAAACATTAACATATGTATATATTTTGATTGGAATTGAGTGTTTATGTTTTGATATGAAATATCATTATTATTATTTTTCTTTAGTGGATATATTCATATATACATGACTTATGTTTAGTATTACTCATAAAATTTAGTAATAATTTGCTATAAAACCGTTGTAGAAATCAAGGCCATTATACCTACTTATGACATACGTGATTTTTTTCTCGCTCGGTTTCGAGGATTTTCAAATCAAAGGAATGTGAAAGGTAAAAGGATTGGGATGCCCTCTCCATTCCAATCCTTAGAAATTTGTCATGAGCTCTCACCTAGTGCTAAGAATCCTTAGGAATCAGGCTAATATGGACACAATCTAAGGAATATAGTACCCCAATTCCTATGAAACGAATGTCATACATAGGTAGGAAGAAATCATATGGGAGAATCCTAAAAATCTAGGGTTCATTCAGTTTGTCGGATTTCCAAAACAAAAGAATAAGAAAAGTAAACAATTAGATGTCCTTCCACGTCAATCCTTAAGAAATTTTCATAGCTCTCACCTAATGTTAAAATCCTTAGGAGTTACTCCTCCTTTCCAGTTTATAGGCTTATCTCAAAATCTTATTTTCCATTTTAGAGTACAAGGCTCAATTTGGTTGTTCCACATCACAAGTTCAGATTCAAGGTGCATTAAATCATTGCATGCAAGTATTAAGAGAAAATTGACCAATGCATGTACTTTATAGATGCATGCATTGCAATTAATACATTGATAAACATAATTTTTGAGGAAAATAAGAGCATTAATTGAGTGCTTTTGCAAATAAAAAAAAATTCCACCACTTATCATCTACCTTGGTTGAGATGTTTGAATTGAGCCCTATAAACCGGAAAGGAGGAGTACATCAATATAGCTGGACACAGCCTAAGGACTCTAATACTGTTCCTGTGAAGCAAAGTGCCATATATAAAATCATATGGGTATTCTGCAAAAGTCCTACGAACTGACTGAGCACATAAAAATCCAGATTAAAAGGTGCTTTTCGAGAACTTTCAAACTTATACATTCAACTATCTCATCCTGATTGATAACCGATAGTCCGAGAAAATGACAGGCACATGCATCTCACAATAATAAGGATCTAAAGGAAAATGATTTATCTTATAAAAAAGTATTGAGATTAAAAAGAGCAGATATTCTCAAAGAAACGTATCTCGTACTAGTGTTCATAACCATAATCCCGCGTTACAAAGAGTACATAAATGACCTGGCTGCCACGCGTAGTCTGCCGTCCAAACGTCCCGAATCCATCTGCTAAGCAGTAAAAGCAGTAGTGACTTTCAGTTGGGCTCTGTGACTCTCGACTTCAGTTGCCCGCTGCTGCCATGTTATGTCTTCCAGCTTCTGTGGTAAACATGGCGCCTTGTAGTCATTTAGTACATTTCCGTCGCACTGTACAAAGACTGGCTGGCTCTAAAGAGATAGTGATATCTCAAGGTTAGCCATCCAATGACGATCGAGAGAGACAATGGATGCCACACGACAATGTTGATCTTGATCGTATATAGCGAGAAGCTGCTAGTGCTGGGCTTACATGCATTATACACTATACTGATGAGAAGAATAACTTTAGCTAGCGTGCATATATCTCACGGGTGGAGGATGGATGGAAGGTGTGTGGACTGTAACATGTACGCGACGTCGCGACCACGCGGGCAGCAGTAGTCGACTGTGCATGCATAGACATGCATCTCTATCGTCGGATGCAGTGGTGGCGTGGCGCGTGCCCATCTTCTCGTGTAAAGACGTTAGACATACTTGGTTATCAGAGGAGACATATGCGCGGGGCAAGTTGGGCCGTGAGAGAATCATCAATATTGATTTCACTGCACACACGAAAGTAACTACTCCTAATTAATGTACTGTATGTTGAATGATGCATGTTCATGCAAGTAAAGTGATTACGCCCACTGAACACCTTTCAGGAGTAGAAATTATAGTAGCACACTGCTCCGTCCTTCACAAAAGTGAGATCTTGATTAGCTAAAGAGAGCCAAACGTAAGAGAGAGAATGGCCAGTGTGCAGCAGCTAGAAACGTACGACGTACGTACATACGTGACACGCCCGCCCGCGGCGCACTAAACTGGGGAATATACGACCCACCGCTACACCTTATCCTGCCCGTCCCCGCCCATTTGGGGAAAAGGGACAAAAGGCGGCCCAATACATGGGTGCAAACCACTTTGTCCGCTTTTGTCCGCTGACTCATCTCCGCCCAAGTTTGCGCTTTTGGGGAAACAGACAAGGCGCTGACGGTGGGACGCGTTGTCCTGTCCTCCCCGCCTGCCGGGAGAAACCAAACCTCCCCACGCCCATTTGGCGCCATTTGCAACCTCCCACGCCCCTCCCGCCGCCTTCTCCCCGCCCATGGCGGTCGACGCCTACGAAGTTCCGCGGCTCGACGCCGACCCGCCCAAGGTGAAGAAGAAGGCGCCAAGAAAGCCGCGTCGGAGTGCACGCCGGAGATCGCCAAGTTGGACGCGAATCGGCGAAGAGGAGGGAACGAGAGCGATCTTCAAGGTCAATGCCGCCATGCTGTTCGCCGCTTCAAATACGAGGAAGTTGAGGTCATGGCGGCACGCTGTCGACGAGAAGGAGGACCTCGCTAACAAAGCGCACGCCATCCTCATGCTTGGTATGGCCGTCTCTCCGGTTCTTCGCCAGCCGTTGCCGCCCGCGAAAGCATAGTTCGGGCGCCCGCCTGCCTACGATCGCTACGACGATGCCGCGCATCGCCTATGTCGCCTGGGCTTCCACCAAGGCACGACGCCAAACCTGCTTCGGGCCGGACGTGGGCTTGTTCGCTGCTCGTCATACCATGTCATCGCTTCAACGCCACGCCTGGTTTGGTGCAAATAGCGGGCGTAGCGGGAAATATGCCCTAGAGGCAATAATAAAAGCATTATTATTATATTTCCTTGTTCATGATAATTGTCTTTTATTCATGCTATAACCATATCATCCGGAAATCGTGATATACGTGGTTAAATATGCCCTAGAGGCAATAATAAAAGCATTATTATTATATTTCTTGTTCATGATAATTGTCTTTATTCATGCTATAACTGTATTATCCGGAAATCGTAATACACGGTGAATACATACGCAACACGCCCCTAGTAAGCCTCTAGTTGACTAGCTCGTTGGTCAAGTGACAGTCATGGTTTCGACTATGGACATCGGATGTCATTGATATCGGGATCACGCCATTAGAGAATGACGTGATGGACAAGACCCAATCCTAAGCATAGCACAAGATCGCAGTAGTTCGCTTTGCCAGAGCTTTTCCAATGTCAAGTATCTCTTCCTAGACCATGAGATCGCAATTCGGATGCCATAGGAGTGCTTTTGGTGTATCAGCGTCACAACGAATCGGGTGACTATAAAGGTGCACTGTATCTCCGAAGTGACCATTGGGTTGACACGGATCGAGATCGGATTTGTCACCCAGACACTTATACGCACTAACCATCTACGCGGGAGTAGTTATGGGTATCCGGCGTCGTGGTATCACCAAGCACTTCAGACGTCGTGACGAGCGGCGCGCCGGATTGGACCGGAACGCTGATGGGCTAGGTCTGCTTCGGCAGACAGAACGTGCAGTGTGTGCTCGAGGCGATGGGCCTAGACCCTGCGCTTAGGTTTAGACCGGCGTGTTGGCCTCTCTGTTGTGCCTAGGTGGGGCTGCGGCGTGTTGATCTTCCGCGGCGGGCATGACCCAGAAAGTGTGTCCGCCAAATGGGATCAAGTGTCTTTGGGTAAGATGGTGCACCCTGCAGGAAGTTAATCTATTCGGATAGCCGTGATCTTCTATGAATGCGACTTGGAGTTGTACCTTGAGCTTATGACAACTAGAACCGGATACTTGATAAAACACACCCTTCCAAGTGCCAAATACAACCGGTGGTCGCTCTCTCTCAGGGATATGAGGAGGGGATTGCCGGGTAGGATTATTGCTATGTCATGTTACTTGGAGGACTTCAGATTGTCCCCTCCTCCCTGTTGTAAGGCAGGTGTCCAGAAGCGTAGTCTTCATTAAGACTAGCTATCCCCCTCTTATTCTGGCATTCTGCAGTTCAGTCCACTGATATGGCCCTTTACACATATATCCATGCATATGTAGTGTAGTTCCTTGCTTGCGAGTACTTTGGATGAGTACTCACGGTTGCCTTGTTCCCCCTTTTTCCCCCTACCTCTACTCGATTGCTGCAATCAGACTATGGAGCCCAGGAGCCAGACGCCACCGTCGATGACGACTACTACTATGGAGGTGCCTACTACTACGTGCAGCCGTGGCGGCGATTTACTGTGAGTAGCTAGGAGGATCCCAGCGGAGGCCCGCTCCTCTTCGATCTGTATCCCGATTTGTGCTAGCCTTCTTAAGGCAAACTTGTTTAACCTATGTCCCGTACTCAGATATTGTTGCTTCCGTGACTTCGTCTATGATCGAGCACTTGTATTCGAGCCCTCGAGGCCCTCGGCTTGTATTATGATGCTTGTATGACTTATTTTATTTGTAGAGTTGTGTTGTGATATCTTCCGTGAGTCCACGATCTTGATCGTACACATTTGCGTGCATGATTAGTGTACGATTAAATCGGGGCGCCTGAAGTTGGTATCGAGCCGATTGCTGTAGGAATCCCCTTCCACACTCCTTGGCGAAGTCGAGTCTAGACATTGCAAAACTTTTACTAACTTGGCTGTGTGCCTTACGGCCCACGCCGCCATTGGGTGGTATTAGGATCTTTTACTCCTCGATCTTTACTCTGGGATTCTGAACTCTCTTCTATTCGGGTTAAACGATTTTGCTAAAAACAAAACTAACTTTAGGTTCTCGCGAGTACCTTCTCCCGGAGAGGCCCTCACTTCAGATGATCGTCTGCTAATCAGAAGATTCCGAAGATACTCTCTGATGTTCTCTCGAGACTTTGTGCTCATCACTTTTGCTATTCCTGACCACCGATAAATCCGTATGGATAACTACTTACACTTGCCATTCATACGATCATCCCCCATTGACCTTGTTATTACAAGACACCCCGAAGTTTTCTCTATTGTTCCGAGAATACTTTGTGCCTACTGCCTAGTAGTTCTTTGCCACATGAATACCCCTTCAAATAAATCCTCGCACTTGTCGAGTATCCGCCAACCCAGCTTGTTCATATGTGTCACAAAAGTCTTCAAAATACTATTCGATCTTCCGAAAATCCTCTCGAGCCTTTGGCTCTTGAAATTCTTGCTTGCTTGCATTATGGTTAATCCCATAAGTCTCATAGTCATATTGACATTCCTTGTCATTATCATTTTGAGTCTGTTGACTCAATATGTTTCTGAATACCATAATCATCATTGATCCTTATAAATTACCTTTCTGGCTGAGATGCCATTCTTTTAACTGGAATTGGTTCTCGACCAATCCAATTGTCGTTAATTGTACCCTAAGGCTATTCAACTTATCCATCCCTAATCAGAGCATTGCTTCTGATCCCTTGAATTGGGAATCATAATTCCTTTGCATTTGACAATTGAGTTAGTCATTGTTTCTATAATTTGATCTCCTTGCATTCTTCTTCCTCTAGTTGAGTAATCGATGCTCACGCGGATCCCTTGTGGACCACCAGATCCTTTGTTGGATTTTATCCGACAACGCCTTCTTATTCAATAACCTTGTGAGCCCTTCCTCCGATACATAATGCCTTTGGTAAATTGTATCCTCTGCTTTCTCAACCATGCTCTGCCTTCGAGCTTGAGTTAATTATTTCTAAAGATTCTGGTATATGATTCCAAGAAGCCCCTATGGGTTGAACATATGCCTTCACTAAACCGTGAGAACTCGACAGTTTTCAGGAGTCATACACTTATGGTATTTTGCCAGATAAAATTTCAACACTACAACTTCCTCAAGGTGAGAAGTGAATGAAGGGTTATGCATTGGGAAGTGGAGTCGGCCTTGAACTTTATGTTCATGCCCATGGACACGATGTAGATCTTATCATTAAAGCTTCTCTTAAATTAATTATTCCTTTGGTATAAGTTCCTCTTATATCGGGATCGGCCTTTTGCAATCATGGTTCCACCATGTTCTCTTTTAAATATCATTTCTCGTGCAAGTTAAGCACTTGTCTTCGTAGAGCAATACCCCATCCAACTTCTACTTTGATCTGTCATCGAGTATTACCCCACGGTATCTCGAGATTATCATGGAACGCATAACTTCTTATGAGTTCTTCATTAAGTGCTACCGCCCCTCGATTCAATTTTTCACGGGCTCGAGTTATTAAACACTCAAGGACACCGATAAATGAACCGAGTCCGCACTACGGTTCAACAACTCTTCAGTAAGCTTCTATAAGCACGAAGTTTGTACCCGATCACGCCATTCCTAGCCTGTTTGGCTATATCGATGTCGTGATGATTTTAACGGTACTACCCGCTCCTTCTTCACGGAGCACAATTTTCGACGAGGAACTAACCTTACGCCGATCCTCATCGACATATCATTTCGCCTTGAACAACAAGCTTGGTTTCGAGTTTGTGTCGCACTTTGGTTCTAATAACCTCTCACTTCATCATTACTTTGACTTGATGTCGTCGCCGATCGATTACATCTTCATGAACTCTCGCGACAAAGGTGTCGTGATCATCAGCATTCTGAGCTCATCCAGGATATCAATTGCATTTATGATGAGAAAAACCATCCTTGCCCTCGATGAATTGTATTATCATCGATCACTTTATTGCCATTCCCCCCAACACAAGCTTGTTCATGTTTGGTGTTATACCTTGAGTTCCTTGCTACCCCGCAATTGTTCTTCTTTACCTTGGAGTATTACTATCCTTTATGTCAAGAATGTTCTGAGATTTGTTCCACCTCTTGAGGATTCTTGACATAGAAATACTTCTCACCATCACCATTCATTCTTGGTCCCCGTGTTAATTCCAACAAGTGAACGGTGTTGTTTGGATTCTTTCCTTCTAGCAACCCTATTTTTTTGAAGTTAATGGTCGATGGTTCATTCTTAGTCTATCGATTATTGAATCACCATTCTGACATTGGTCGTGCAACCCAACCCATCGGGCGCACCTTTCAACCAATGTTTACTTGTGTATGTTTTCCTCGAGCATACTTCCTTATATCATTTGATCTGACAAATGTTATCTCCTTGTTCACTTAATTGTGGAAGTCCATCTTTTGGGAATCTCGGTGAATTGCCGTTGAGTTCACCAGACACCTCCTTGTCCTCTCCTTGGGATAATGATGGACTCTTGTTAACGGAAATCGCTTCATAGTTCATTTCCCCGAGAATCTTACAATGTCATCTCGTCAATTTGCGTTGCACCTTTTCTTCTCAGGTATCCTAAGTCTGAGGTATCCTGACACCAATCGGATCTGAATCTCGGTCAGATATGATGGTTGGGACAACTTTCCAAGAGTTATGATGTTGATCCTTTGATGACCCGGTAGCATGATGTCATGCCTAGCACTTCCGGCTGGAGGACCTATCATTATAGATTCCTTTTCAGCAGGGTTATCCATTCATCCATGAGGGAATTGTAATACTGATTCTACAAGTTATTCCAGTTGGACCCTTCGTGATTCCAAAGTCTGATCTTCACCTGAAGGCCATGTCAATGCTATCTCGAAGCATGTCTGTGATACTCTGATTTTCAACAAGAACATCCGAAGCCCAATGCTAAATGTTTCTTGCTCAATTATCCAAACACCGTTGAATGGGTAACGTCATGAAATTCTCTCCCCTCACCTAGAGGATTTTCTACGTTATATCTTTATCAGGATATCTTGCTCGCTTGTCCTTGGGAAGGATATACCCTTGAAATATGTGTTTAAACATATTTTCCTTTCCATTGTTCTGCTTAACTGATGATCATATTTTCCATCCATTGGTTTGTTTAAACCTTTTCTATGATCTATATGATATAAGCAGTAATAATCCATGCTTGTGCAAACACCTCGATGTACAACTCACAAGAAGACCTTGTTACTATTGAGTTGACATTCCGGTAGCCACCGATGGACGAGAACCTTGTCTATTGGTCCACCTCGTTCAACGAGCAGGAAAGTGGTTCTCCTCGCCCCTCGCCCTTGGTACCAACGTTGATGCCGACATAACTGACATGGTACTCTCTGACATGCCTTGCTATAATGACCGTGAAAGATGTCACTACTCCCCACATGGTGGGCCCATAACCCACAGTTTCACAGGATCGAAACCTGACTCTCCTGTACACCCCTGTTGCCGAAGTTATTCCTCACGCTTGACTTTGTATGTAATTCACGGGCCACTTGCCTGTTGATCTAATCTGCATCGGACGCAATACTTATTCCGCTGCTCAACCCTTTCGCTTTTGTTTCGTGCATCGGATGATTGCCTACCCGCTTGAAACTTCTCATGGTACCTTCTTACTTTTCTCTCGATATTTTCTTAAGTTCCAGTTTGAGAGTTACTTTCCGCCACCTTCCTCGATGTTAGCTACCAGATAGTCAACCTTGCAGAGGTTCATTCTGCCGAATAACCCCTTACCTATTCGTAAGTACATTGAGTTACCGAGAAAAGGGCGGCATCACCATGATGACTGTGAGCAGCAGAGAAATGAAGATGTCGAGGTAATGGATCGCCTCTTCAAGAAGATCAACCAAGACCGAGAAGATTCGTTAGGATTTCGTAACAGCACCTTTTCCCCTTACTCTCTTAAATCTCTGGACGAGATTTCTTGTAGTGGAGGAGAATTGTGACGCCTGGGTAATTAAGCTACAGTAATCCCGCTAATGATGCCACGCCACCTCGATTCTTCGTGGATAAACTTCGCTAGTTCAAACCTGTTCGATTCAAATTCAAAATCAAGCAAGCAATAAAATATTTTCAAATATTAAAACTAAAATATTCGGAGGGCCAAATAATGCATAGGTAATTATGGTGGAGAAGCCACACCTTTATAAAATGTTTAGATAATATATGATGAATAAAACAACAGCAAAAGCAATTATTTAAATACCTTTTATAACAAATAAAAGGTCAAACTAATTTGTTTGAGGACTAGACTTCTTGTGACTATGGACTAAGTTGAAATACTAATTTATATACTACGTGTATATTTTACTAAAACTAAAATAATAGGAATCAATATTAAAACAGAAAAGAAATAAGAGAAAAGAAAAGATAAAAGAAGAAGAAGAATGAGAAAAGAGAACCCCCCCCTGGGCCAGACGGCCCAGTTGCTTGCCAGGCCGGCCCAAACCGGCCCAGGCCGCCCCCTCACTCCACCAAAAACCCCCGGTCAAACCCTAACCGACCGAACCCCCCCCCCATTCCCCCTCATTCCTCTCGACCCCCTCGCGCGCCGCCACCACTAGACCTCACGCGACCCGCCGCAGCCTCGTGCCCGAGGTCCTCCTTGCCCTCCGCCACCACCGCCATGACGGGGCCCTTCCCGTCGGCGCCCTCCGTCCCCACTCGCGCCCCACAACCCTCTCGCTCCCTCGTCTCCTCCTTGACCGGATCTGGATTGGGGCACGACCCCGTCGCCGTCACCGCCCGTCGCCTCCTACCTCTCGCCGGCGACTCGCCAACCTCCTCTGCCGCACCTCGCGCGGTCGCCCTGCGGACACTCGCCGCCATCTCGCGGCTCGCCATCGCTGCCGCTTCAACGCCCCTCGCGGAGCGTCTTGGCCGGACGCCCCGCCGCCGCCGCCGTCCCTCGCATCCACCCCGAGCCCGCTGCCTCGACCCTACCTCCCCGTGAGCGCCTCCCCATCTCCTCTCGACCTCGCCGGAGTCGTCCTCGACGGGACTCGCCGCCACCAACCTCGCCGTCCTTCCGCCCGTGTCGCCGCCGCCTCGCCGGGCGCTATCGCTACCTAGTCGCCCGGCCTCCCACCTTCCCTCAACGCACTCCGCCTTGCCCCGTGTCCGGCCGCCCTGGTGGCTCGCCATCGTCGCATCCGGCGGCCACTGCCTCGCCATAGCCGCCCCCCTCCCGTCGATCTGGGCATGTGCCCGCAGGGTGCATGCGCCCGTTAACCCTTTCCCAGACGCCCGGTTAACCGCCCCGTTAACCTCCTGGGACTATGACATATGGGGCCCACGCCCAAATAAAAAAAGGAGATTAATTAAATATTAATGGTTAATTAATTAGTTAACCAATTAATTAATTAGTAAGTAAATTAGTTAACTTAACTAACCTGCTTAATAACCTAATCAACCGGATAACCTAATCAAATGATGTTTAGTAAAACATGTAACAATGACATGCGGGTCCCATGGACCTTTTTGACCGACTAACGGTCCACCAAACGCCGATCGACATTTGACCGGTCCCACCATCGACCCTTAGACACACTCGGGTACACTTCACGTGTACCCATAGCATTTAAATATAAATTTAATTTCAATTAACTTAATTCCATAAATTAGAAAATCAATTAAAACTTTAAAATTTAATATAAAATAATCCGTAACTCGGATGGAAATACTTTGTACATGAAAGTTGCTCGAGCGACGAGACAAATCCGGATATGCAATCCGCTCGTCGCCACGCACCCTAACATATCAAACTCGCAACTTTCCTCCGCCCTTCCTGCCTCAAAACACGAAACACCGGGATATTTTCCGGATGTTTCCCCACCGTATCGCTTATCCTACGTTAGGTCACCCCTAGCACAACGTATTGCCGCGTCTTGCTTTGTGTTACATTTGATTGCCTGTTATTTATTGTGTTCCCCTCCGCTACTCCTTTTCGATAGACTCGAGACCGATGTCGATGCCCCTGTGGTCGACTACGCCACCGACGACCCCTCCTTGTCCGAGCAACCGTGCAAGCCCCCCTTGATCACGGATATCGCCTACTCTTCTCTATACTGCTTGCATTAGAGTAGTGTAGCATGTTATTGCTTTCGCTTATACCTATCCCGATGCATAGCTTTGTCCTTGTTACTATCAAGTTGTTACCTTTACCGCAATCCTATATGCTTAGTATAGGATGCTAGTACTTTCATCTGTGGCCCTACATCCTTGTCCGTCTGCGCCTGCTATATTATCGGGCCGTGATCACTCGGGAGGTGATCACGGTATATACTATATACTTTACACTATTACATTACCGTGGTACTGTTCGGAGATGGGGTGAAAGGACGGGTGGCTCCATCCCGATAGAGGTGGGCACGGTTCCCACGGCCCCGATCGATACTTTGTGGCGGAGCGGCAGGCAGGTTGAGACTACCGGTGAGAGGTGGGCTGCCCGATCGGCGTTCGCGGATACTTAACACGCTTAACGAGGTCTTGGTATTTGATCCGAGTTGGCTACGAGCTTATACGCACTAACCATCTACGCTGGAGTAGTTATGGGTATCCCGCGTCGTGGTATCACCGGCAAGCACTTCAGACGTCGGCCGACGGAGGCGCTAGCCGGATTGGACCGAACGCGCTGATGGGCTAGGTCTGCTTCCGGCCACAGACGCGTCGCGGTGTGTGCTCGAGGCGATGGGCCTGCACTTCGCGCTTAGGTTTAGACCGGCGTGTTGGCCTCTCTGTTGTGCCTAGGTGGGGCTGCGGCGTGTTGATCTTCCGCGGCGGGCATGACCCAGAAAGTGTGTCCGCCAAATGGGATCAAGCGTCTTTGGGTAAGATGGTGCACCCTCGCAGGAAGTTAATCTATTCGGATAGCCGTGATCTTCGGTAATGGGGCGACTTGAGTTGTACCTTGAGCTTATGACAACTAGAACCGGATACTTGATAAAACACACCTTCCAGGTGCCAAATACAACCGGTGGTCGCTCTCTCGTGGATATGAGGAGGGATTGCTGTGTAGGATTATTGCTATGTCATGTTACTTGGAGGACTTGATTGTCCCCTCGTCCTGCTGTAAGGCAGTGTCCGTGCGTAGTCTTCGTTAAGACTAGCTATCCCCTCTTATTCGGCATTCTGCAGTTCACCCACCGATATGGCCCTTTACACATATATCCATGCATATGTAGTGTAGTTCCTTGCTTGCGAGTACTTTGGATGAGTACTCACGGTTGCCTTGTTCCCCTTTTTCCCCTACCTCTACTCGATTGCTGCAATCGCACTATGGAGCCAGGAGCGACGCCACCGCCGATGACGACTACTACTCTGGAGGTGCCTACTACTACGCAGCAGCCCGCGACGACGCACCAGTGAGTAGCTAGGAGGATCCTGCGGGAGGCCCGCTCCTCTTCGATCTCAGATCCCGCTTTGTGCTAGCCTTCTTAAGGCAAACTTGTTTAACCTATGTCTCACTCAGATATTGTTGCTTCCACGACTCGCCTATGATCGAGCACTTGTATTCGAGCCCTCGAGGCCCCCGGCTTGTATTATGATGCTTGTATGACTTATTTTATTTGTAGAGTTGTGTTGTGATATCTTCCCGTGAGTCCCTCATCTTGATCGTACACATTTGCGTGCATGATTAGTGTACGATTAAATCGGGGGCGTCACACCCCTGTGGCAACGATGACAGGCAGCACGTGGTCCGTTCGGTGGTCTTCCATGACGCCAGTCTTGCATAGTTCTCCTTTGGATCTTTGCTTCAGGGTCGGAGCTGCGTAGCCCTCGATGCGGGTGGTTGAGTTCTGGCATGGATCTGCATGTTTTCCTACACAGCCTCTGCGGTGAGTGTTGGTTCGACGTTCGTCCACGGAGAAGTCGGAGTCGCCTGCTCGGGGATTAGGGATGGCGATGACGCCTGTTTGGGGAGAAGTGATGACGATGACGCTTGTGTGCTAGCTTGACGAGGCACTCTTGTAAAGGTGTGCGTGGGATATCTTGGTATGCCTTTCAGCGGTTTGTGACGGTTTTCGTCCGGTTTTTCGTTGATTAACTGGGCAATTCTCTTCTGCTTAATTAATGGATGAGGCAAATCTTTTGCCTCCGTTTCGAAAAAAAAATGCTAGCTGTGCGAGGGCAAGACAAACGCCTGATCAGCGCACAGAAGGGAAGGGCCCAGGCCCAGGCTACACACGCAGCTACGGCGCTTCCTCCAAACCCAAACATGTACACTGGCATCCAACCAAGGCATTGGCGTCGTTTCCGGGCACCGCTCATTCCTCTGGCGCTCTGCCTGACCAGCAACACCCGCCGGACGGCTGGTGCCGGGCAACTCGAACTCCACGGCCGTATGCGCGTGTGCCGGGCCGAGGACGATGGGCCGTAGGGTGGGGCGGGACTACGGGAGGGGCGCGTGCCATCTGGTGGCGCTGCAGTGCAGGTTCGCCCGCGTATGCGGACACCGCAGGCCAGCTGGGCGGAGAGAATCGATCGTCCACGCATCGCGCGACGTGCCCGCCGCCCGTTTCAGGGGCCAGCGGCGGCGGTTTTCTTTTCGATGCCACACCTAAACCTAATCAGGACAGGCAGGTAAATATCTCCAGCTTATGGTGGTAACAGTTGGGCATGTGACGGAATCGTCTTTCGTTTGCACGAAGCTCTGGCCGCGCGTCCTCTTGTCAGTTATGCCAACCCCCCCTTCACCGAGGGGAAGCAAAAAACCCTTTGCACCCTCCTGGTGCGCTTCGAAAGCATGGCACGGGAACGAGGCGTGTTGCCGTGAACCGCAGGGGGCGGCCGCTCTGGCTACTCGTCAACCCACGACGCGATCCCGGATTTGCATTGGATCGGGCGTGATCCATGTCGAGTGGCGACGGAGATCGAAGGAAAACGGCAACACGGGGTGCTCACCTTAGCTGCGCATTTGTGTTTGCAGGGGGGGCATGGGAAAGCTGTGCACATGCACTGAGTCAGTGATCATTTTGCACCAGGCGACGTCATTAAACTTTGTCACCCGGTGACGTCGCAACTTCTTTACACCGGTAAATTACGTGGTACTACTACAACATACCTCTTCCTTTTCGGTTTATAGGTTTTAATCTGAAATCTCATCAACCAGGATAGATGATGAGTGAAGAATGTATCTCGTAATTTACAAAATTACTCAAATTAAATTGATGCATTAATTTAAATTAATTATAATGCATGCATGCTTGGTCACTATAGATGAGTAGGAACATTACATGTATTAATGAGTTTCTCTATAATTCTTAAATGCAATGATTTAATGCGTCTCGGAGTCTCAATAAATAAAAAAATTAAATGCAATGATTTAACAGATGGAGATGATCCCTTTAAATTAAAAAATGAAGAAAAAAAATGAGATAAACCCTGGAAAGGAGGGAGTAATGACAGAACTATGTTCAGACTTCGGAGGGTTGCTGCCGGCCATCACACCTGGTCGGTCGGTGCGCCCCGCATCTGGGGTTGTGTGCAAGTAAACGGGGAAATTGAAACAAATTAGTTAGATCAAATGTCAGAAAGGGCACCCATGCACGGAGAGCTTTTGACAAGTCTCCACGCCCACGTTCGGTATTTGCCGTACGATTCTTTCTCTACACGCGGCTTTACGCGCGTTCACGTATGTGTCAATGTGTGGAAGCTACTAATGTAGTACGAGAAGTCTGCAGGAAGGAGAGAAAAGAAGGTTAGTGCACGTCTGATTGGACGGCTGTAGTCACAGCAACAATGAAGATTGTGTGCCGATCGTCCATATTCTGAACGCATGCAGCCTTTCGCCGTCCATGTATACTCGATCCAAAAAAGTCTAACCAGAGCCTACTAGCCAGTTAGATCATCGTTAATTAAGCTCTAAATTAACCGTCACCCCTTCTGTACATAGACCTAAACAGAGTTTGTAATCCTCTCGGGGCGAGGTACACGCCTCGCTGGTGATTAACCACGAGCCACACATAGTACCACCGTCGATCCACCCACGCCCGCGGCCTGCAATGGTTGGGGAAGCTGGTGCCACGTGTGGCGTCCTCACACCAGGAGGGAGGCAGGGACAATGAGCCCTCCGAGTGCACCATATGCCCCCAAGCACGAGCCGTGTCACGTCCGCTTCAGCTCCACGTACTGGAAGAATATAACGGCCGATAGAAAGGCCGGCCAAAGAAGCCTCAAATTAACTTACTGTGGAGCACGCGAGAGCGAGAGATGGCTAAAAGAGACCTGATGCCCCTTTGTTTTTCTCTAACTGAGAATTACGAGCTCATCCGGTCGGCCTGCCTGTGACTAGATCCAGAACGTGGTACGGGCTCCTCACGGAAAATATCTAAGTATGACGGGGATAACTATCCGTCCAGTCAGTCTAAATGGCCGCGGCGTTTTCGACTCCAACAAGTCCAAAGGTTCATCCTGAAATTCGATGATAACTGTGTGTGTGTGTGAGAGATACCTGAAACCTAATTGTGTTCTCACCTTGTATCTACGGTGACCATAGTTTGATTCAAACTACTCCCTCCGCCCGGTAATATGAGAGCGTTTTTTACTACAAAAACACTCTTATATTACGGGACGGAGGGGTAGCTTCAAGTCGGGTGATCTAGGTGCACTACAAGGGCCTTTTCGAGGTTTCACTGAAGGATTTTTGTTGTTGTTTGTTTGTAGGAACGCGTGAGAGGGCACGTTCTTGCAGAAGTGTTTTTTCTTCGTTAGATAAAATGAAAGACGAATAGAAAACCCTAGCATGACAAAGAAGAACGACCCATAGACCAATTACTCACGTGAAACGCCACTAGATCTCCATATATAGCTCGCCTTTGGCAAGGATTGCCTGCCGAAACGCAATGATATGAATATTCCTCACCTCATTACGGAAATAGCCTGGCGTTCCATTTCAAACTCTGAGAATAACTATTCCTAAACCAAGAACCATGACCAACTTACATTCTCAAAAGGTGTGCATGTGCTCAAATTTTGATATTAAAATTGAAATAATCCGAATCAAACATTAACATATGTATATATTTTGATTGGAATTGAGTGTTTATGTTTTGATATGAAATATCATTATTATTATTTTCCTCTTTAGTGGATATATTCATATATACATGACTTATGTTTAGTATTACTCATAAAATTTAGTAATAATTTGCTATAAAACCGTTGTAGAAATCAAGGCCATTATACCTACTTACAGACATACGTGATTTTTTTCTCGTTCGGTTTCGAGGATTTTCAAATCAAAGGAATGTGAAAGGTAAAAGGATTGGGATGCCCTCTCCATTCCAATCCTTAGAAATTTGTCATGAGCTCTCACCTAGTGCTAAGAATCCTTAGGAATCAGGCTAATATGGACACAATCCTAAGGAATATAGTACCCCAATTCCTATGAAACGAATGTCATACATAGGTAGGAAGAAATCATATGGGAGAATCCTAAAAAATCTAGGGTTCATTCAGTTTGTCGGATTTCCAAAACAAAAGAATAAGAAAAGTAAACAATTAGGATGTCCTCTCCACGTCAATCCTTAAGAAATTTTCATAGCTCTCACCTAATGTTAAAAATCCTTAGGAGTTACTCCCTCCTTTCCAGTTTATAGGGCGTATCTCAAAATCTTAGCTTTTCCATTTTAGAGTACAAGGCTCAATTTGGTTGTTCCACATCACAAGTTCAGATTCCAAGGTGCATTAAATCATTGCATGCAAGTATTAAGAGAAAATTGACCAATGCATGTACTTTATAGATGCATGCATTGCAATTAATACATTGATAAACATAATTTTTTGAGGAAAATAAGAGCATTAATTGAGTGCTTTTGCAAATTACAAAAAAAATTCCACCACTTATCATCTACCTTGGTTGGTGAGATGTTTGAATTGAGCCCTATAAACCGGAAAGGAGGGAGTACATCAATATAGCTGGACACAGCCCTAAGGACTCTAATACGCCGGTTCCTGTGAAGCAAAGTGCCATATATAAAATCATATGGGTATTCTGCAAAAGTCCTACGAACTGACTGAGCACATAAAAAATCCAGATTAAAAAGGTGCTGGTTTTCGAGAACTTTCAAACTTATACATTCAACTATCTCATCCTTGATTGATAACCGATAGTCCGAGAAAATGACAGGCACATGCATCTCACACACAAGGATCATGATGCAATTAGAAGCAGGAACAAAATACGATTTATGCTTCTCTCTTATAATGCTAAAAATGGGAAATATATTGGAGACTAGAAAAGGAAACAATGCTTATTATCTCAACCGTGATATATTTCTCAACTACGCCATAAACATCAGGCCGAGAAATAACAGCTTCTAGAAACGAGCGAGAAAACAGCAAATCGGGGGGCAGATATTCTCCCCAAAAGAGAACGCACGGTATCCACTCGTAGCCTAGTGTTCGTACATACGCGAGGGATGCTTGCAGTAACTTTGTCTTGTTTTTAACTGTGTGCATTAGCAAAAGGGAGATAAAGGAAGGCGATTCGCTATCTATCTGTAGCCGCTGCCGCTGCCGGTGCACAGTAGTAACATGACCGTCAGGAAATCCAAGGCAAGTGCCATCAGAATCCGGCTTGGATTGCAAGCGATCGAATTCTGCGCGCCATTACCAGGACAGGCACGATCCTGGGGCCACGCAGGATCTGCTTCTGTCCAAATCGTACCGTCCGACTCCATCCGCTACAGCAAAAGCAGTAGTGACTCTCTAGCTAGCCTGTGACTCTCTGATCTGTTGCCCGTTGCCGCCATGTTATGTCTTCCCTATAGCTTCTGTGGTAAACATGGCGCCTTGTAGTCATTTAGTACGTATTTCCGTCGCACTCGTACAAAGACTGGCTGGCTCTAAAGAGATAGTGATATCTCAAGGTTAGCCATCCAATGACGATCGAGAGAGACAATGGATGCCACACGACAATGCTGATCTTGATCGTATATAGCGAGAAGCTGCTAGTGCTGGGCTTACATGCATTATACACTATACTGATGAGAAGAATAACTTTAGCTAGCGTGCATATATCTCACGGGTGGAGGATGGATGGGAAGGTGTGTGGACTGTAACATGTACGCGACGTCGCGACCACGCGGGCAGCAGTAGTCGACTGTGCATGCATAGACATGCATCTCTATCGTCGGATGCAGTGGTGGCGTGGCGCGTGCCCATCTTCTCGTGTAAAGACGTTAGACATACTTGGTTATCAGAGGAGACATATGCGCGGGGCAAGTTGGGCCGTGAGAGAATCATCAATATTGATTTCACTGCACACACGAAAGTAACTACTCCTAATTAATGTACTGTATGTTGAATGCATGATGCATGTTCATGCAAGTAAAGTGATTACGCCCACTGAACACCTTTCAGGAGTAGAAATTATAGTAGCACACTGCTCCGTCCTTCTTTACAAAAGTGAGATCTTGATTAGCTAAAAGAGAGCCAAACGTATGAGAGAATGGCCAGTGTGCAGCAGCTAGAAACGTACGACGTACGTACATACGTGACACGCCCGCCCGCGGCGCACTAAACTGGGGAATATATTACGCCAACTCCACCGCGCGACCCTATCCTGTCTGTCCCCGTCCATTTGGGGTAAAAGGGACAAAAAGGCGGCCCAGCGCGCGGGTGCAAACGGACTTTTGTCCGTTTTGTGTCCGCTTTCGACTCATCTCCGGCCCAAGTTTGCGCCAGTTTTGGGGTGAAACAGACAGTGCGCGGACGGGTGGGACGCGCGCGCTTGTCCTCCCCTGGCCCGCCTGTCGGTGGGAGAAACCAAACCCTCCCCCACGCCCATTTGGCGCCATTTGCCCCAAACCCTCCCACGCCCCTCCCGCCGCCTCTCTCCCCGTCCATGGCCGACGCCCCGCCGAGTTCCGGCGGCCCGGACGCCGACCCGCCCAAAAGGTGAAGAAGAAGGCGCCAAGAAAGCCGCGGTCGGAGTGCACGCCGGAGGAGATCGCCAAGTTGGACGCGAATCGGCGAAGAGGAGGGAACGGAGAGCGATCTTCAAGGTCAATGCCGCCATGCGCTGTTCGCCGCCCAGCGAGAGGAGTTGAGGTCACATGGCGCAAGGCCTACGCCCGACGAGAAGGAGGACCTCGTCAACAAAGCGCACGCCATCCTCATGCTTGGCATGGGCCGCCCTCCTGTGTTCCTCGTGCGGCCGCCGCCGGCGGGCGAAAGCACAGCTCGCTCGGTCGCCCGCCTACGCGACTCGCTGCCGGACGACGACGTCGCGATCACGCCCATGTCGCCCGGCTTCCCTCCACCAAGGCACGACGGCCAAACCCGTTTCTCGGGGTCACCGGACGTGGGCTTGTTCGCGCCGTCCACACCGCGCCCCGCGGCCGTCATCGACCTCAACGTCACGCCTGGGTCGAGCAGCGGCGGGCGTGTTGGAAATATGCCCTAGAGGCAATAATAAAAGCATTATTATTATATTTCCTTGTTCATGATAATTGTCTTTTATTCATGCTATAACTGTATCATCCGGAAATCGTGATACACGTGTTGGAAATATGCCCTAGAGGCAATAATAAAAGCATTATTATTATATTTCCTTGTTCATGATAATTGTCTTTTATTCATGCTATAACTGTATTATCCGGAAATCGTAATACACGTGTGAATACATAGACTACAATACGTCCTAGTAAGCCTCTAGTTGACTAGCTCGTTGGTCAACAGATAGTCATGGTTTCGACTATGGACATCGGATGTCATTGATAACGGGATCACGCCATTAGGAGAATGACGTGATGGACAAGACCCAATCCTAAGCATAGCACAAGATCGTAGTTCGCTTTGCTAGAGCTTTTCCAATGTCAAGTATCTCTTCCTTAGACCATGAGATCGTGCAATTCCCGGATGCCATAGGAGTGCTTTGGGTGTATCAAACGTCACAACGTAATCGGGTGACTATAAAGGTGCACTACAGGTATCTCCGAAGTGACCATTGGGTTGACACGGATCGAGATCGGATTTGTCACTCCGTATTACGGAGAGGTATCACCGGGCCCACTCGGTAATGCATCATCATAATGAGCTCAAAGTGATCAAGTGTCCGTCACGGGATCATGCATTGCGGTACGAGTAAAGTGACTTGCCGGTAACGAGACTAAACGAGGTATTGGGATACCGACGATCGAGTCTCGGCAAGTAACATACCGTCGACAAAGGGAATAGAATACGGGGTTGCTTGAACCCTTGACATCGTGGTTCATCCGATGACAACATCGAGGAGTATGTGGGAGCCAACATGGGTATCCAGATCCCGCTGTTGGTTATTGACTTGAGGTAGTCTCGGTCATGTCTGCATGTCTCCCGAACCCGTAGGGTCTACACACTTAAGGTTCGGTGACGCTAGGGTTATTAGGAAGACAAGTATGTGATTACCGAATGTTGTTCGAGTCCTGATGAGATCCCGGACGTCACGAGGAGTTCCGGAATGGTCCGGAGGTAAAGATTTATATATGGAAAGTGGTTAAACGGACTCAGGAAAGTTTCGGGTATACTGTAATGTACCGGGCCACCGGAGGGTTCCGAGGTCCACCGGAGGGGCCACCTCCCGGGGGCCACATGGGCTAAGTGGGAGGGAGCCAGCCTGGTGGGCTGGGCGCACCTCCCACCTAGGCCCATGCGGCTAGGGTTTGGGGAGGGGAACCCTAAGGAGAAAAGGCGCCCCCTGGCTTGGGGGCAAGCCACCCCTTCCTCCTCTCCTTGGCCGCCGCCCCTAGGGTTTTCCTAGAGGGCCGGACCCCTTGCCCTCTCCTCCTATAAATAGAGGGGTGGGGGGGAGGGCTGCTAACACCATTGAAGGCGCAGCCCCTCCCCTCCCCAACACCTCTCTTTCTCCACGCGAGCTTGGCGAAGCCCTACCGGAGAACTGCCGTACCAACTTCACCACGCCGTCGTGCTGCCATTGGAGTTGTCTTCCTCAACCTCTCCTTCATCCTTGCTGGATCAAGACGGAGGAGACGCCATCGTCCCCGCACGTGTGTTGAACACGGAGGTGCTGTCCTTCAGCACTTTGGTCATCGGTGATCGGAATCACGTTGGGAACGTCTTCATCATCACCACTCCTCGAACGCTTCCGCACTCGATCTACAAGTGGTATGTAGATGCAAACTCTCTCTCGTGACTCGTTGCTTAGATGAACTCATAGATAGATCTTGGTGAAACCGTAGGAAAATTTTAATTTTCTGCAACGCTCCCCAACAAAGGGCATCATGAGCTAGGTCTATGCGTAGTTCTCTTTGCACGAGTAGAACACAATTTTGTTGTGGGCGTGGATCTTGTCAACTTACTTGCCGTTACTAGTCGCTTCTTGCTTCCGCGGTATTGTGGGATGAAGCGGCCGGACCAACCTTACACGCATTTTACGTGAGACCGGTTCCACCGACTAACATGCACTAGTTGCATAAGGTGGCTGGCGGGTGTCCGCTCTCCTACTTTAGTTGGAGCGGATTCGATGAACAGGGTCCTTATGAAGGGTAAATAGAAGTTGACAAGATCACGCCAGGTTATTCGTAGGTAAGAAAACGTTCTTGCTAGAACCCAATTGCAGCCACGTAAAAGATGCAACAACAATTAGAGGACGCCTAACTTGTTTTTGCAGCAATTGTCATGTGACGTGATATGGCCAAGTTGTGATGAATGATGATATATTGTGATGTATGAGATCATGTTCTTGTAATAGGAATCACGACTTGCATGTCGATGAGTATGACAACCGCAGGAGCCATAGGAGTTGTCTTTATTTTGTATGACCTGCGTGTCATTGAAGAACGCCATGTAACTTACTTTACTTTATTGCTAAACGCGTTAGTCATAGAAGTAAGTAGTCGCTGGCGTGACAACTTCATGAAGACACGATGATGGAGATCATGATGATGGATATCATGGTGTCATGCCGGTGACAGGATGATCATGGAGCCCCAAGATGAAGATCAAGGAGCTATA